>JAQIXS010000759.1:0-39158 GCA_034700785.1 Rossiulus vilnensis | reverse complement strand
CAACGTGATTGGAAAATATTCAAATGACCCTTAGTCAAATTATTTGGGAATGTACCGTGACGCTCAAGCAGGTCACAGGCCTACATTTAAAGAGAGATTGCTCTTATATTTTCGCGTATATTTAACACATTTATTTTCTCATGAATAACGCGGAGTGCATTTGTAATGTTTACTGCTGTGGTCTTTTCTTATATCTAATATCGATTAAAGTAATTTAATTGAAACTGATTCTAATTCAAAAAGATTTTACCTGGCAATATATCCTTTAGAGTATGTTGCGAATTTATATTTTGTACTCTTGTGTAAATTTTGTATATATTGTAATCTTGTGTAAATTTTGTATACATTGTAATCTTAATCAGATTGACTTAATGATATCGTCAAATGTAATTCATTATTGGGTTTCTTTACCAATAATAATCATTATTAGTGCAAATTAAGCAACGTGTCAGAATGATTTTTGACATTCAGTTTTAATAGGACAATATTTCCACAAGAACCAACCATAAATAGTCGTTTGGCTTTTCCTGAAAATGTTGTTGGTAATATGCATAGAATTTGGCAGTGATATGAACGCAAGTCTAAACGCCGCATGACACAAAGACCATTAATTAATTTAGTTGACCTCGCATAGAGGTGATCATAGATGACCTCATTATTTTATTTTTAAGGATGTATATACGTACCTCCCGTCTCGTCTATTTAACTTACTGTGTCTGCGCTCAATTATAACTGTCTGCCATCCGTTTAGTCGGCCTGTAATTAAACATATTTTATTTATAGTTTTAGCGTCCGAGTCATCGATCAGATATCCCTGGTCTGCATGACTTGTGTTTTGGAGAGAGTGCATGCGTGTATGGGGCCATAGGGGGCCCCTTGCACTAGGCTAAGCCCCATGCCCACTTTACCCCTCATGGCAAAGCGAAGATGCCCCGTTGTGTCGGAAATTCACTCAAAGTGGAAAAAAAAAAAAATGTGTCATTCTTGCATGGGAAATCCGTATTGTAAAAGAGACCCACAACGTACACTGTATATGCAGCCACTGCAGCTCCTATTATGCAACGTAATTAATGTTTAGCCATGTGATCCATCTTTTAAGGTTGCGAGCCTGCCGAATTTTAAGCAAATTAAATGGATTTCAAGCGTGTACCCTTTCATGCTGCAATTAAAGCAATTAGAATTTCGTGAGACTAATTCGAATCAGAATTATTGTTGGGAGTTTTTAAGGATTCCTACAGTTTCTCACCAAAAGAGGTGGTCACCATAATTAATGCCATGAATAATTAATTTGGTACATTCATTTCATCCACGCCCCCTCCTTCCTTTCTTCGCTGCTTATCAAGGGAATTTTCTAAGTGACTAAGGTATTGATTCGAATTGAATTAAATCGGCCTAATTCGTGTTTTTTAATAGTTTGAAACATTGGCTTTACAAGAATCCAACATTAGATTGTAATCATTATTAGATTTTAAAAATGTCAGATTTTATTACAAACATGGCGCTATGCAAAAAGCTGTTAACATTTTGACATACGTCCTTTCAAGTGGATGGTCTCTAACTGCTGTTTAGTGTATTGTAACTGTGGATTCTTTGGCACCTAATTTTTCAAAATAACATTTTTGAAAATAGCAGCAAACTAAAGCGTTGTTATTTAGTTATATTCTTAATGTGATGCAAAATTCAATTAAGTGAGCAAAACCTTATTTTAAAATAATAATCTAAAGGATATTTCAGTTGTAACAGTTTAAGTACACTTATTTTCTCACTAGTTAACTTTGAGCCAAATGATCTGTCTTTTGTAGGATTTCTTTTATAGTTTGATCAAATAGTATGCATTGCATGTCTATCGAAACCTTACGTATTCAATTAGAGCCTTCGTTTATGTACATGTACATTGTCGTCAAAATCAGAGCTGCTTAACTCGAATGAAAATGGCAATGTAATTTGACTCAATGCTGGATTATAAGATTTCTGCTTTGTCATTTGAAGCTCATTTCGAAAATTCTCTCTTGAATCCTTGATAAAGGGTCTTTAATTTCAGTGACAGACCGATGTTTGGTGTCAGATTGTCATCGTCTTGTGCAATTAAACACGTTTAGACACATGCCTTGTGTGAAGTACAATTGCATCAATGAGACTGTCTCATTAATATCATACAATGAGCTCTGGCATTTTAAATCGATACGTGATCTATAGCGCCATATGTGATCGATTTATAATTCTGGTGGTAAATATGTAGTGTAAAATTGACAACTACGTCGCTTCATCAGCTAGTGGGAACCTCTTTTGCGTCAGGAACTTCATCAGTTCATGAGGAGCTTATGGGCACCAGGGATCTTGATCAGTTCATGCGAATCTCTTGGCCTTCAGGGATCTTCATCAGCTCATGAGGGCCTCTAGTGCGTTAGTGATCTTCGAAAGCTAATGAGAAGTTCTTGACAGTGCTCCATGATTTTCATCTGATCATGAGACCTCTGGGTGAGCTAGGGATGGATACATCTGCGAATTCAATGCCTCTTTACATTGACATCGTAAAAAAAGACAAGATTTTGGGCACAACGACAAGCTAACTCATCAGCTCATAAAGATCTCTTGGGCGTTAGTGATCTTCGAAACCTGTATAAGATCTTTTGGCTTTTTGGGTTTCAAGATCTTCATCAGTTCACGAGGATCTATTGGACGTCATGTGTATTTATCTGCTCATGATTCCTATTGGGCACTAGGGAAGTAAGGATGGATACATCTGCGAAGCCAATTGACATTGTAAAAATGACAAGGTGGCAGCCACACCCCAAATGCATTCTGGGATATCAGTGGGTTTTTCGTCCATGGTTGTCTGTCGCTCCATTGCCGGGCGATGGGTCCGTTGTGCAAACATCCTATTCGCCTCACGGCTTGCAAACACATCCACTCGAGCGGAATATTTCCTAGCAAAGGTCAGGCAGACGTGACCCCCCCGCAAATTTTTCACTTCTATTCGGCTCGTCCATCACGTCTTCGTGCCCCCAGAAGAGGGCATCGTCGTCGCATTCACAAATCCCATGGCATAATGAACGTCATAACATAAGGGGGAACGTGCACTTCCGCAAGGGGTAGTTATGCAGGCAGCGCCACCTCGCATCGATTGACCGTTGATGGACTGGTGGATGGCCACGTGGCCCTTGGGGCCATAAAAGCAAATAAAACGGCTTAGCGACCAGCTCCATAGGCACCGAGGTGCAAAATCACCCAGTAGACATAATAGACCAAATCCGGATTTTTTTACCCTTCTTCTGTGTGACTCCGCACAATAACACCGAAATTTAAAATATATTGATGAGGGGGTTCGCGGATGAGGGAGGTAGATGGGTGTGGACTGTGGACCGATAAAATATATCGCGCCAGATATATTCGCGATATAAAAACACACGAGCATAACCGTTTATTGAAAATGTCCCATTGTCATGCAAAACAAATCATAAACGTATTCCCATATAGTTCCCTTCGCTTATACGTGTATGTGCTCACCACCCCTAACCTGACCCTCTTTCAATATTTCTGTAAAGGCGTCCGTACCACGCCTGTATTTCATATTCATTCTCGCCATTATATGGGGCCTGTATTTACATTTCAAATAAGGAAACTATAATAATGCTACAAAAATTTCCCATTTGATTTTTCGTTTCCGTTTATAGGTTTTTCGAACGGGCTCTGTGGCTTAAACGCCCCGGGTGGAGAAGCTAAATACGACCATATATGATTATATTTGACATAACTGGCCATATGTGAGCCGTATATGGCCATGTATAAGTCCATATATGATGTGGCATCTGCATACATGGCAATTTTCGATAAAGCCACACATGACAAATATTTGATTTCCTGCTAAAGATAATCTCATTGGTGTTAATTTCCAAGCGAATGACATGCCAATACAAATAAAATTATAACTTTACTATACGTTGCTGTACTACTCTTCCAGATATGACCAAATACGACTAATTTGCAAATACGTTGACATACATGGTCATATTTAAGAATTTAAAAACATGTATTGATATTAATGGGCATGTATGGGCTTTATGGATTCATATAAATGGCCATATATAATATGTCCGTATAGGCTACATGTAGGTCCATTCGTAAGTAATTTCTGATCTAACCATATATGAAATAAGCCATGCATGCCACATATGGCCCACATTTAATACCTCTACCCATTTTCACAGCATATCATGCATGGGTTAACCACCCTGGTGGAAATATCAGTATAATCAGTACATTAGATATCAGTACAAATATACTGATATGTGGTGATGTTAGTAAAACGTTTAGTGCTATTACTATTCGTACTGATATTAGTAGTCCAAAAAAGTATATAGTGATATCATTAAGTATACTGATATCAGTAGTCCATCAGTAGTATATAGGGAGAATCATGCACGAACTGTTCTTTTCACCTGGGCATCATATCATATATGGTCATATAAGGGTCAAATGTTGACTAGAATCTTCAAGGATACAGTAAAAATACGTGGCCTAATTTTATTCCAGCTTGCTGTCGGGCAGTATTGTCTGCGGTTTTCAAGTATATAGCAGGTCGTCATGACATCACTTCCTGTGTTCCCTTCGTATGCACTACCAGCTATACGGCGTGAATAGAATTGGTCTTTCTAGACACGTGACTTGTCCCTGCTTGTCCCAAGGGATCCATTGTTCCCGATCAGTGGACGGAAGGAATTAATATGGCCGCGAATAAATTTAATTACGTCGAATTACCCTCAGTCAATAAATTGTTGGAGATTTAGTATGGCTCTCTGATTTAATCGCATTAATCTCCACCGTGCATCTAACTCGTGGCTGTTTGGTGGTTTCGTTCAAAATACAAAGTGATGATCGACAAGGGGTCAAGACATGAGACCAAAATGTCCTCTGGGGATGGAACCCTTGGTCGTAGATGAAATCGATAAGCACTGAAAAACCAAGAGGAAACACCGAATCTCATCAATAGGGTGATAGAGAGCCACTAAACGCACAATTCGATATGAGTGGTGACCAAATGATGATAAGGTAAATGTTGTAATTATTTATGTTATAACATTGATGCCCTTAAAGCTGTTTTCTCATTCAATTTCTCATTCAATGTTTTTTTAAATAGAAAAAGAGACAAATGTCAAACGTCCATCACCATCCCTACCTAACATGCCTAAATGCTCCATATGACGTTATAGTTAATTAATTTATACAAACGGACATCATTCTAACCAGTCATAAGGACCAAATCGTAAGTCAAAACGTCCCTACTAGGGGGGAAAGTGAATTATGGCCATATATTAGCTTGTATATGCCATAACTGAGCATGTATGAACCATTTATGGCCATATATGGAAAATATTCCATTTTCTACTACAGGCTGTCGCATTGCTGATCACTTCCCTTAAGAAAATATCTAATGTGCCAATACAAATAAAGTTAATGTATGACTACATCTGTAAATACGTTGGCATATACATGCACGGTGTGGACATACGTAAAAATGTGAAAACATATGTGAATATGCATGAACATGAAGCTCGACTTATATTAAACACTACATGAGCATGCATATAAGGGGCATAAGGGGCGGTAACCACATGGCCATATTTAGCTTTTCCCACCCAGGGAAAGCTAAATATGGCTTGCAAATGACATCCAATGGTGAAGTTCTTTGAGCAGGTCATTAAATTAGAAAAAAAAAAAGGATGAGATACACACATACCGCGGATGATATACATTCAGAAAAAAAAAATTATAAAAAAAATGTTATTTTCAGCTACAGTTGTCGGCAGTTGTAGGTGGTAAATTGTGTGAGTGGTCGTTAATGACCGGTTGGACATTCCAAATTGTTGACTCCCCCAACGCTTTTCATTCATATGTGGATGACCCGTAGCTTGTGCTATTCAATGCATTTTGTCACGCAATTTTCGCCATGCAATCAGTTTAATTTTTTTCATCGAGAAATTTGAAAAGTACGGTTCTTCTTGACTTGTACACTGATGTGGAATGGCCAATATCACTTGCCATGATATGTTAGGTGCATTTTCGTAAAAGATTTTGCTATCACTATAGGAACGGTTCTACAGATGTTGTTGTTGCGTGCTTTTGTTGTTGTTGTTGCCAACAGCAACAACAACTGGAATTGGTTGGTCATCGTCCTGCACGCTCGACAATAGCAGCCAATTGGAAAGCAGCGGGAGACGGCATTTTCATTTCTTTTTATTCCGATATATTGAATGCTGCGATAATGCATCAAGGGCCGCCTTCGTCTTTTTTCCTATGGAGAGACAGATAAAAAAAAGGGAGATGGACAATGTCCACTCAATTTTCGACCTTCTTCCTTTTCTCGCATGTGTGTACGACCTTTAATCACGACTACGAGCTTTTCATCAATTCAAGAAATTTACTAAGACGTGATTTCGTGTTTCAGGGGTTTTAATGCCAGTCACATTGTATAGCGAATCGGAAGCGCAATACTGTAAATAGTCTGTTGCAGAATGAATAACCTTCGTGCGATGGACAAACATTGGCTACGAAAATATATGTATTCCAGTGCAGCTAATGGCCGAAGGCTGTCTTATAATCTAACATACGTGTATACAGTGTACATGTATTTTTATGGACCGTGATGTCTGATGGTGTCGATGCTGGCTTGCATCAGAGGATGTCCAAAAAAGGTTCCATTCCAGTGTCATAAGAAAAAAAAGCGTTAGGCTTGTATAAAACGTCCGAACATATTTCGAAATAGCCTATACCTCAAAACAGTGAATATACAAACGAAGTTTCAGCATGAAACTTTAATGTTGAAGCAAGGGCCTCACAATTTGAATTATATCTGTCATTGCGTATTGAAATGTAACTTTTCGAACTTGATATGGGAAATGCATCAACATGACCTACTTGTTCGGTCAAATAGGTACTAACATAACTATATAAATACGTTATGCTGTAATAATATTGTCAAATTATTGTGACCGCAAGTCACATAAAGCCAGAAATGGCCTACATCGCACGTCGTAAAGTGCAGATATAAACACATCAGATTGTTTACCATAATTTCGGTAACTTAAATAGCTCATTACATTTATTCAGCTTAATCTGTCATTTCAGCAAAGCCAAAATCATGCAGTAGACTTTTAAGTGTTTCAGAAACTGGAATTCTAAAAAAAATATCTTTTATATGTTGACGTTCACGTAACAAAGAGAGGAAAATTACATTTATTACAGACCTATATAAAAGATAGTATTCCCAATCTGATTCCCTGGCGTGATATCTACCACGAATGAACATTATCATACTTGTACATATGGAGCGATGCAAGTTGATTATGAATTATTGTTTTACAAGGCGTGTTGACAGCAATAGAGAAAATGGCGATTTTAACATGGGTGAACCTGAAGCATGTGGATTTCCACGTGCAATCCATTTTTTTGTTTTCGCAAAATCAATCAGCCTGGTTTGATTTAATGCATTGGATATGGTCTGTTAATTCCCGTCCATTTATTCCCGTTGTGAAATGCTCCGATCTACACTGAACACTTAATGGTGTGCTTAGCGGGCGGGGGTAGTTTGGGTCATTGTGCACAGTCAGGAGGGAAAATTGTATAAGTATGTAAGTCATGATACCTGGATTAAAGCAGCTCTACTTTCAGAATACAGATGAAATTCGCAGTATCCAGTCTTGAATGTTTCGGGTTTTTGGTCTACCTGCATGTTTTCAAGAATTCAAAATTTAATTACACCCAATATTTCTTGACAGTAGCAATTACTTGAATATATTTGCACCATTTGCCAATGTTTTCTTTTATTTGTGGCTCAATCCTCGTAGATTTTTGCATCAAATACTTATTATAATTGCTAAATTTATTGTTTGTTGTTTAGAATTGACCGTTAACTAGGGTCCGAGTCATGTATTTTTTTCTAATTTAAAAATGTCCTGTTGATTTATAAAAATCAAACAAACTTGAAAAAAAACATGATGCGACCTCCGATAAGCATTTTCGGAGGTTTCATTATGAAGAATACCACGTTTTAAATTTTATTTCATTTTTATGAACAAACGTGACATTTCCAATTTATAAAAAAAAATACTCAGACCCTAGTAGACGACCAATTCTACACTGGGGAAAATAAATTTAGCAATTATAATAAGTATAACAAGTAAAAATGTGATTTATTTTGTAATTTTTTGCATGAGGAGTTGGGGGGAAGGTTCAAGCTTAATTGAGGCAAGTTTTTAAACGGGAAATTTGAATCTCTATGTTGTGTAAACAATGCGTTTGTCTAAACTTTAGACAAACAGAAATTCTGTAACGAAATTCTGTGACTATGCGTTATTTTCCGTACACAGTTTATCAGTCAAGGAGTAAGACATTTAGAAGGCAAAATGTTGGCAGAATTGAAATTGACTCGGAGATTTCACTCCACAAATGACATGGAGAGAAATGCGTACTAGGTGTACCACATTATACCATTCTCAGCTTTTTTCGGTTTTTGTTTTCTAAGAAAAAAACAAAGCTGGCGAAAAAGAGACGTTTCAAATGCAGATTGAGGAAGATCCTCACTCACTCCCAAACAGCATGCAACTCAGCAGCGTATGCACCGATAACATCGTTCATCAAGTTTTTCCATTTCACTCACGATTGTCTTCCACAGTTGAGTCATGATTATCTCTTGGCCTTCACATTTCCCCTAAATGGAAAATCCGGTGAGTGTGAAGTTCCTCCGAAAAGGCCATGTCCATTCCTCGCCATTTTGTCATGCAACTGTCAGGACTTTACGTGCTGAAAGAAGCTGCATTCAAGTAAAAACCACAGTTGAAGCTTTTATTCATCAGGCTTGAATTAGTCGCAATATTGAGTATTATTGATTTTCTTTAAAGTTTACTTGGCTTGAATGTACGTAGTTCAGTGAACTATATAATTCACCACATATTGGCATTATTTAAGAATACAAGAGCCCGTTTGGGCATTGTTTTTTTACACGCATGTTGTTTAAATGCTTGCATGATCTGACATGTCCAGATAAGCACAATTTTAATATGTTTGTTTATGCATGTGTGTTGCATAGAAAGGCTATATTGTACGTTATTCCACTCAGGAGAGCATATACTGTAGACCATTTACTTTAATGCTTACTGCTTAGCATTAATAACTACTCGGATGGTAGAAAAATAGGCTACACACGATAAAAAACATGATAAATACAATTGTATATGATTAAAAATCAAAAATAGAAAAATTATTAGCAGTTATAAGTAGAATGTTGAGTAGATAGTGGCGCAAATATTATTTTGTTCGCTTATAAAGTAAAAAATCATTTTAAAATAAGCCAATTTGTTAAAACCCGTCCCAAAATGATGCCCACTTTGCACGAATTAACGTTTTTGCTTCAAATACTTGTTATATTTGCTAAATTTATTTTTTCCCATGTAGAGTTGTTTTCCCCCATGGGTCTGCTTCATTTTTCATAATTTTAAAATGTTTCGTTTATTTACAAAAAAAAATAAAAACTTGAAAAAAAATCTGTTATGCAAAACTTCAATATCCACGGTTTTTCTTTGAGTTAATTTAATTTTTTCATAACATGGGGCATTTTCAAATAAAAACAATAGCTCAGACTCTAGAGGACAACCAATTCTACACGGTAAAAACTAAATTGCCCAATTATAATAAGTACATGTATTTGAAGCAAAAATGTGTGAGCAATTTTATTTTGCATGGTGCAATTGTGGAAAGATCAGTATATTCCAATACAAATATACTGATATGTGGTAATATTAGTAAAGAAAAATTTAAAAAAAAATATTGATATCACTAACAACACTAATATTAGTTGTGCAAAAAACACTACATGTATATAGTGATATCAGTATTGAATCATAGTGAGATCAGTAGAGAATAACGTACTGATCTTTTTGCCAGGATAGGCATTCTTTTAGGTCGGACTTATTTTTATGTTTTTTATGTTTATTTAGTACTTATGTTTTTCAGTTTGTATAGTAAATTCGAGCAACTGTCCGCTGTTGGGCTCTATTTTTATTGTTAATTTCTATCACTGTCTTTAACATACATGTAGATGGTTTAGATGTGGGTCATGAACTACAACATGGCCATTCAATTTTTTTTTTATTTGGGCAGTTTTATCCATGTGATGGCGCCTGCCAAGCAAATCCGAGTGAACGGATATGTTCTGGGCCATATCCCACATTGGGTCCTGAAAAGAGGGGGGGAAGTCCCCCTGAAGTTCTGCTCGCAGGCGGAACAGCTCTCAACCAGCGTGAATTTCACACCAATCCAAATCTCGTTTTCGATAATAAGTTTTGAGGCTTGGTGCGTGTATAGGGGGCGCCTTATGGTTCGCATCGTGCCTTCTTTTATTAAATGGATTATTTTGTTTGCCCGTTCCTGTCGCCTGGCATGGGCGATGAAGCGCGCCCCCTGTTTTCACTTCATCAATTATTAATTAGAAAGGAAGCCAACGTGTCAATATTTGACTGGAGGCGATTTTGCCTACTGGTCCACTGCTAAAAGCATCGACTGAAAGGCGTTAATTTTATGGCAACGGCCACCGCTGCACTTCCGTCTCCTTCTGATCCCCTAGAACGCTTTTCACTTCACCCTTACACGCATCCATCTCGCTCTCCACTTCCGGTTCCCATTCGCGCCTTTTCACGAGATCGCATCCTGATGTAGCGTGGATTCACTCCACTTTGCTTCCTACTCGTATATATCTCTTATACATGCAATCCACACAAATATGGCATTTTTGCATTGGAAAATTGCCCTCAGGTCTTATTTAGGTGTTACAGGACGACCTCTGGCGAGAAAGTGTCGAAGTGCATTTTGTTTTTTGTTAGTTTTTCGAATTGCTGTTGAAGACGAAACGAAATCACATGTCCAGTTCTGAATTAAACGTTTCAGGATATTTCTTGCTCTAAAAAATTATCCAGATCTAAGATTGTCTACGCGCCAGTCCAGTTTAACACTTGGATTATATAAAACGTTGACAAAAGCGTGATGTGGAAAAAAATGTTTTTTAAGGGCCGGGCCAGTTGCACCAAATAAAGTTAAGGCAAACCCAAAATAAACCTCTAGTTAACAAAGGAAAAGAACACAGCACCACAGCAGATTAGTAGTTTGTGATTTAATGCAATTTTCCCAAAATTCCTAGCTGCAACAGGCTATCTCCATTTTTTACTATACATTTGTGTACAAAATCACTATAGTAAAATGGTGCCTCAGAAACCTCTTAATCCTTAGGTTAACTTGTGGTTATAAGTAATCTAAATTTTCATTTTACCTACAATGGTGCAACCGGCCCTAAATAGACGAAAAACAAAAGGGCGGAGACAGTGTTGTAACTAAAGGCAGGCATGGGTTTGGGAGTAAACCCAAAATATGGAACAGGGTAATATTATCAGAGCCCCCTGTTTTATGTAAGACTGACAGATTAATTAATCTGGATGTAATGTATTTATTATTAAGCAACTTTTCCTTTAAAAGAAATTTCAACTAGTGCACTTGTGTGATTATGATCAAATTAAACGTAGTCATTTCCAATTTAAAAAAAAATCATAAATGAGAATGTAACTATTACATGCATAGCATTCTTACTCTGAAGCTATCAGCTTTCACACCAATGAAGATTTTTTTATATTTTTTATTTGTTTTGTTTTGTGAATTACACCCACGATTATCCAGGGTTATGCCTATTCTTTGTGCCCTTGCATTTGTATCAAGCCATAAAGTGCATAATAACAATAATAATAATGATGCTAACGCTCGAATTCTTCGAATGTGGCAGGCAGCGCCTCATACCGGCATTTCTCGTCGCCATTGCCACTCCTGTTTATCCCTCTGCAAATGGCCATGGGTCATCACATCCTGCGGTGAACCTCTGGTGGTTTAAAGCTAAATATTCCTAGAAAATGCCAAAACAAGCTCCGCAACGATTGTAAATCTTTCAACAGTAGACTCATCGTGTCTGTCAGGTAAAATTTTAAGGCAAAATTCAAGTAATATTCCCATTGGATGCGTGGTGTAAAGGCACATAGCCCTAAACACATAGCAGTGCTAAGCATTGCCAACATTTTCCAAATATTATACCATTTCATGAAAACTGTAGCTCCCGTTTTTTTTTTCTCTTATTATTTTCGGTGTGCCTATATGTTGCCGCCCAGATCCTTTTATCTCGACCATTTATACGTGCTTTTAAAGTAGATATAAATCCTGGGAGAAACCCGGTTTACTGTTTTTATGCCGTTCATACATATATGGAGAAGAAAAGGGCCTCCGAGATAGGCTCGCTTACCCCATAAACTTTTTCGTGTATCTAAACGCTCATATTGTTTTTGGTCTGAGGATTTGCCACCCTCCATTTGAATACAAATGGACGATTTAACTCCTAGGCAAACCTTTCTACGACCGGGATTTCCTCAAAACATTCGCGAGGTAAATACCGTTTTCTCTAGATGCCAACCTAGAAAATCCAATAACCTTAAAAACAGCGCTGCATCTGATCCCTCAAAATCCATATACACACCCGCGCGTAAGTCGTCCGCATAGTGCACATTTCAATTTGTTTGGAATGCTATCGTTGAATTTTCTGAAGAAAATACGCCAAATGTTTTAATTTGGCAAGCCAATTTGCTGAGCCAAAACAATGCCCACCATGCAAAAAAAAATTACAATTTTATCCCGTGTAGAATGGCCATTATTTGCTGCGTTATTTTTTATACTTTTAAAATGTATGATTTATTTATAAGAAAAACTTAATAAATGGGAAAATATACATTATACGACCGCCTTAAAACGGTCTTTTCTGCAATGCAACCTTCTTCGAATTTTCTCAACGTTTTTCTTTCTCAAATTTCTTAACTTTTATAAATTAATTGGACATTTTCAACAAACAAAATAAATAAAAAACGTAGAACTTTGTGGACAACTGTTTCTTTTCGGGAAAATATAAATCAGGCAATTATAACAAGTATTTGAAGGAAGTAGGCCTATGTAGGAGCATCCTTTTTGGTCAATCTTTAAAAACAAAGATGTGTTTTGTTTTTAGTCTGGTTAAGTGTTTTTGAAATGGAAATTAGTCCATTTACATTAGATGTTACAATACTTAAAAAGGATGGAAAGTAGCAAAATAATTATTTGTATTATGGCGTCATTGCCATAGTGAAAGTTGTGCGTTCATATTAGAATATACAAATACTCTTAAGTGCATGTATATATGAAATCCTTGTTTTAAGAAAATGTTTATGGCCGGCTTGCAAATGTACATGCTTTATACAATGAAATAATTTTTTTATATTTTGAATACGCTGCCTTTATATAGAAACAGTATCCGGAGTTTCCCAATTCCAGGCACAATTGCTAATTTCATTTCTGTTCTCTCCTAAAAAGGTCTGCTGACTTTGCATTTCATAATTTCGTGTGTGTGTGCATTTTATGCAAGTAAATTATAAAATAAAATTTCAAGCCCTTAATATTTTGAAATTTTTTTCTCACGCATATTTCATTTCAATGTCGGTTTTACATGTTAGGCCTGCAATGCGGTCGAGTAAAACTAAACGTGTAATTGCTTTCATTTCAGGCCAAAGTAATTACAGAAAACCTCGTGAATTTGTTCGCAAAACAGCGCATTAAAGATATGAATATTAGATGGGAAAAATCAAAAAGTTATGTTTTGATTGTGTTTTTCACTGGGGAAGTTCAACGTAAAATGAAACAATCCAGAGCAGACATGTAGAACACAAAAACTGTTGCAACCTTATCTATGTTCGCTATCTTCAAGTAACTTTTCCCTCCCTAAATTCTCACACTTATTATCTACCTTACGGAATATTATTTTATGTTTTTGCTTACATGTGCTTTGGGAAACAGAAGTTCTGTTTGTCAAAGAGAAATAAGTTATTATAAAAATGTACTCAGATGAGGGCAACTTCGAAATTATAATATCACTAACGCACAGTAGTGGGTCCTTGCCGAATACTATGTTTTTGCTTGCGTGATTCTCTTGACTTAATGCGTATTTATTTAAATTATTTTAACAAAAAATCGCGTGAAGCCACTGTTCCTATCACACACATTGTATTTGGAGCAAATTTCCCCTAAAATCATTTTTTTTAATTGACCGTAGATGATGCTTCAAAAAATGATTCACACAAGAATGAAAAAGGTTTTATAAATTTATCGCAACTGACCAGTTATTTATCGACAATTAAGTTTTCTGAGAAATACACAGTAGGCTACTAAGCGAATGCAAGAGTAAATTGAAATTGACTTGAACACCACCGATACTTACACTTACATGTATAATGTATCTAATTTATCGAATGACAGAATCTTCTAAAATCCAAATCCTGAACATTATTTTCGAGCAGAAGCGCACACACAAGGGTTAGGGGTTAATTACCCCTACAAATGTCCTTCCACCAGAGGGTACGAAAATTAAGTAAGAAACATTAAAATTAGAGAAAAAATTATTTGATTGTGAAACTAAAATAGGGATCGCCCTTAAGTAAGTACTTATACTGTAAGGGGGAAGGGAACATTCCCTAATATTCCCCTTAACATTAAGTCAGTGAAATATGGGGGTCTTTACTCAAGGGATCCGCACATGTACTAAGTGAATATATTGTTTGATTTCACTTTCCTATAATTGTTTCATGAAGTTTAAAATTTCTTATTTACTTTAGACGCGTCTTGACTACTACTAATTGTGCGCTACTATGTTTGATAGATTCACGTTTATTTTGAATCATTTTTTTACACATTTCAGCGTCTTCTTGAGGCTACCATCGGCAAATTTGCTATTGTCAGAATTTTTGAACTAGTCACGACAACACACAACGATGGTGGTACCCTCTAGTGATGCCTCCAAGGACCATACCCATCTACTAGAATTGGCGCTAAGTTCAAGTCCAAGCCTGTTCAATTGTCAAATGGTCTCAACACACACGTACGTAATCAGATGCTTTTTTTTGTCTTTTTGTTGTTGTTTTGTTTTAGGCAGGAAGGAAAGGGTATTTAGCCTCTTCTGTTATGTACGTAGTTTGATATCCCTTCCAGATCCTTTCGAGCCTGTTTACCACCTTCTCTTGAGTATCCTTCTCATGCATTTGCAGTATGTACCATTATTACAGACATTACACTAGACATGGGCCACGGTTCACCATATGTGTTGTATTTGCAAAAAAACGTGCATGTTATGGTGAATTATTTAATTTATTTTAATAATAAATTACTAGATATTTTTTATGCTGGATTATTGTATGCATCACGCGTGATCAAATTCTGACCAAAGTTATCCCTGTTTATGGGCGCCCCTACATTACCCTAGTTTCTTTTCTTGTCTTTTATGGTTTTGTCTTTCAACACTATTCAGCTCTTAACGGCTGCTAACAGAAGCGCTTCTACGTTTTCTTGTACATGTTGGCACAGCAGCGCCACCGCCAGTGGCGGTCTCCGGTACATTGTGTAGAACATGGCGCGATGTTTTTATTTCTGATGGAATTCACGTTTTACTAAACATTGCCATTTATTGCGAGTGTTAACCGTTTTCGAGGTATCAAGAGCTGTGCCTTTTCACGAATTGGTAAATATTTCTCATTTACCTTGCGTTTTTATGTTGGCTGTTTTTTTACTATGATGTGAGAGTGCAACTGTCTCTGGTTGTCACATGTCTCTTGTTTTCAAACGGATACGGTATTGATCCCGTTGTTTTCGTTTATTTGTTTAAAGGGAGTGTAGAATTTACCAAAAGTCTGGATCCGCAATCAGTGATAGCCGTGAAACGAGGAATTCCCGTTTGAGAAGAAAACCATGCCACTATGTGCCAATATTCAATCCAAAAGTAAGGCTCTAATCGCTGCATTTATTATGTCAATGCTTCTGCTTTTATTATCTTAATTTGTAAACATTTTCAGCCGATGAACTGTTCTTCCGTTGGTTTAACAATTGTGATGTGCAAAAAGCCATTAGAGAGGATTTGAAGCAGGTATTGCGTGGAAATTATGAGAAGAGGCTCGAAGAATTACTGAGCATTTCTGGTAGGTTTGGCTGCATCAAGCTTGTTATATACATGTATATCCACCTTCCCCTTAGTTAGTACATTTATGCCAAAACTTACAAAGTAATTTAGCAAGAAATGTCTTACCCTCTAATTTATTTCATATGGAGAATTTCAGGATTACAAAATATGCAGACGCTGTGGAAAGATCTGATTCTAACTGCAAATTATCTTATGTTGCAAAAAATTCATTGTGCGTGCTTCATGCCTGCCCTGATTTCCTCGCAAATCCTTGAGACAGCAAATTAGTACTATGATTTTATGATTCTTCAGGCAAGTCCAGTCGCTGCAACAGTAATTGTTCAACACCAACGTCTACACCTCCGTGTTCTCCACGTTCCTTATCACCACCTAGTCCAGTTCACCATCGAAAGAAAGTATCGCCTGTTGTGTCAGCTGATCCAGCAATCATCAAGTGCTCGGGAACTGTCAAAACATTGTTAAAGGTAGGAGCCATTCATTTTGTTATATTTTAGGATAAGATGTGGTCGCTATCGGGTACATTATTGTAATGTCACATTACCAGATGTACAGAAGGGTTCAGTTGACATTATTAACTATTGAATCGAATATTTATTTTGTCTCCGATTTCATAAATCTTTGATGTGGTTAAGTATAATCACTACAGTACATCTAATGCCTTTTTAAAGAGTTGATGAATCATATTTTTGTGTGTTTTAATTGATGTGATGAGAATACGACTAAATTTGTTAAATTGTCATTAACTGATTATTTCCTGTATTAAATATGTAGAAAATGTTGCAGTCAATTTGACATAAAATTGATAATTGGCAAAAGGTAGGCTACTACAAACATACTATTTTTTGGGTTATGTTTTAAAATTAAAATTTTAATAAGAAATTATGCAGTGAATCCTGGAAAAAAAACTTGAGTAATAATTTTCATGTAAAGAACAATAAATTGAGTTTATTAAGCTTTGAAATATCTGTAGTTTTCATGCGACATGGAATAAAATGCACTACATAAATTTTACTAAAAATTGTGAATAGTGAAATTGCGCTTAATTACATCCTTTAAGGATGTTTACACATACAAGTATTTTAAGGTGCTAGTTTAAAGTTTGTATTCGCTTGATTTTAAATGTTAGGATGAAAGTTTAAAAGACCACCACTAGATGTCGCCATACGCATGCTTCGTATTCCCAGGTGCTTCACTGATGGTTCTCGCGTTCGTTGACCCCCACCTAATTTTAGTTAGTTTTTTTTTCTGATGGGTGATTGCAAAACCGTTTCTGTTCCATGCATCATTTCATCACTACACTCTTTAAACAAAAACTTTCTCACAACGAAAACTTGGTGACAATTCATTGACAATAGGAATTTTTACAATTGCGTACATGTATGTAAATAAACAAGATGTCCTGAAATTGATCTTCCGGAAAAATATTAATCGGGAGAAGAATAGATCTTATTATGCTTCGTGTTTACAAACGTGACATTTTTCACCTTATTTTATTAGTTAAATCGCTAAAGTAAATTGATTACAATACTGAATGAGGTCCATTAAGCGGCGTCCTTTCCGGTGATTATTCATGTAAATTAAATAAAATAAGGAACAAAAGAAATTACAAACTAAGCGTGGTGGCATTCCTAAGTCGGAAACGAGGTCAATTAATGTCGCAGTTTATCAGAAGCGATTATTATGCTTTGTTGTCAACTTCCTTTCCTTGAATATTATTATAGCCATTTGACATTTAGTGAGGTTTGTTCTTTTGTAAGGTGAAATTCTGCTTCTTAAACACCGTTATGTGTTGAAGGCCCAGTTTTAATGCAATATGACATCTTGAGTTACGCACTGTTTACTTGACTAACAAGCCGAAGCATCATCGACAGGTGAGTGCTCAAGTATGCTCGCATTTTTCCTTGGATTGCATTTTAGAGCACGACCTAAATAGCTTTCTTATACATGTACGTATATAAATAGTTGGTTTTTGTGTACTCGTATTAACTGCTTAGCAAAACACCATACTAAGAAAGGGTTAGGAGTAAATAGGCGCAGAGGACAACTTGCCCATAACTTGATCTTCATCTTGCTGAAATGTGCAAACATTCAAAAGCCCTCAAAAACGCTTAATTTTTTATATGCTAACTCAAAATATTGCGTTAGTCGTAGTGGTGGCTAAGTGGCTCAAGTTTTCATTCTCCCCCCACCCTTACGTAACTCCTCACTAAATGTAAATACATGTACTTTGTTAATTATTCCCCGTAATTACTCTTTTTTGTCGAAATGTCGGTTGAAATCCATCATTTACAATCTAGTTTTTCGACAGCAGTATTTCCACTATGTTTTACATTATATATTTTAAATCGCGAAATTAATCTTCCAATACACACAGTGCACTAGCAATGTTTCTACTTCAGCATCTGATCAAATGTATACGTAGTTTGCATAAAATTAGCACCACATCAGCTTCTATTCCAATACGGACCCTTTAATCAAAATAAGCTTATTCAAAATAAACGTCTTACCCAAATAAGTATTAACGATTTTATGCAAGTGGCAGTGCATACATTTGGTGTTTTTATTCAATCTTAAAAGCATGTAACAGATTATATTAAAAACGTGCGCTGCTGTTCCATCGCAAGAATAAAAGCGTATTTTTGACGTAATAGTTTTTATCTAGCACACGATATTTTTGGTCATCATCTTCCTGAAACAAATTGTGACTGCTGTAGCTGAAATATTTTCGTAACCGTTCATATTTTAAGTTGGAATTCCCTATTAGCTATTTCATTTATATTCAGTAATTTAAGGCCTTGATAAATCAACAAATCTGTTCAATAGGGTCATTTCGATTTATGAATTTTGTGTGTCATTATGTTAAAATGTGTTCTTAAATTTATTTAGCACTTTTTTGTAATGTGTCAAATAAACACTGTGCTGAAAGCCATTGCATAGTGTTTATTTGAAAGCATTTAATTTCAAATTTGCATAGACGAAAGCTGGTTACCTCAACTCCCTGAAAAAATAGTTAATGATCATAAAATTTGTAACATTGGGGGTAATAATTATCTGAAAAGAAATTACGTTTGTCCAAAAAACAACAGGCATGCCGCTATCGTCTTTCAGCAATGACATTAATTACCCCCGATAAGTCTAACCCGGTTAAAACATTTACAACCGATAAGGAAAAGTGCAGCGATTTATAAAACGAATTTTGACCATATTTAATTTACCATAGTCCTGGAAAAAATTGTCTCCAGATCGTTATATCGATTGAGGTCATTGACTATATTCGGTAACAATTGAAACTAACCGAGCACAAACACAATGTAATGGCGGTTTGCCATTTAAGTTTATGGATTGTTGCGGCGCCTTTATTGCGGCTTTATCCAATTAATAAATGTTAAAACAACCCAATATTGCGATAGATTATACAACATGCAAAATTAATTGCCTATTGACTTTTTGGGCGGGGATCCCAATTTCGTTCAACCGCATAGCAATGACATAAATGCGGTTTTATTTTTTTAAACAAAATATTGCCTAATAAACTTAGATGCATTCCAAAAATCTCGATAATGAGTTTCTTAGATTTGGTAATTAGGAATACATGGATCTGCGGGTCACTTAGTGAACTGCTTTATCCCTGGCATACATGTATTTCGAAATAACCATGAAAATCTCAGAATGTTTAAGATGGCGAACTGGCTTTATAAATTATGTATGAACACTACTTCATTGTGTCTACAGGTAATTAGACATTAATTGAAATATACTTAATTTAAAGCGCTTGAAAAGTCATTATATAAGCAGCAGGGTCAATTATTTTTACGGATCGAATGGTTTAATCAATGTAATTACCGAAATAATTCATTCACTGAAAAAATAATGTTTATCTCATTACGCTGAAAAGTGTTTAAAATGAATGAAAATGAATGTAAAAACTGCACTCTCAAAGTAATTAAAATACGTCTTTGATTTAAAAAAAATTTTTTTACTTAAAATCATGTTGAAATAAATGTATGTATATTTGTAAAGACTTATTAAATTTATTCCTTCTATTTGCAAATAAGAATGATGGAAATCAAGGAATAGTAAATTGTAAAATGGTAAAAACTTTTATTTGGGCTTTTTAAAATACGAAAGAGCATAAAATGCTGAGTCGTCTTGTATTTTTAACTGCATCCGCTTTAAACTTATGACCATATTTTGGTGTCAACTCTGTAGATTTCATTTCATGTATTTTTAGAGCAAGTCAAAACTGAAAATAGCATAAATGAGCTACTGCGTATGAGGTGATTGTAAATAATTTAAAAAAATGCAACGACTTGAAATTATACAACCCGCTTCAAAATAAAAATGTATTAGTAAGACACCTTGAATTTGTTCTCGTTTAAGATCAGGGAGTCTTCTGGTAATTAAGTCAAGAAGGTCATTGAAAGTCCTTAAATTAATTTAGTTTTGACCCTTGGCAGTTTAGAAAAGTATCAAAATTATTTTGAATGTCAACTTAATATCAAATACAAATAATGTAAAATGCGTTGTTAAAATGAAATAATTTGTTTAAAATGTGTAAAAGTCGTTGATTTGACACCCTAGAAAGGTGTATTTGACCTTTTTGTGATCGAACTCTGGACTAATTTGTGTGATTGAACATTTCTACTTCCCATTTCGTCGGCTAAATTACAAGCTGCTTGCCCAAACTAAATATGGACACTTCGTAAATATTTACGCTGATGATGGAGTGTAGCAAATCGGTCTATAAAAAAGCTGATGTTGACTGTTGTAGGCTGGCATGATCGTGATAATTCCATTACAAATATGGGCGCCATCTTGTGGCCAAACGGTCCTCCAAACTACACTTGCTGTTGACAGAATGAAAGACTATTAAATTACGATCATTTTAAAGTTCATTGGATTGGGGGGAAAAGCTTAATATGCTCTGACGGACGATTGAATGAGTTGATGGCTTGGTTCATAAAGATGGCGGACATGTCATCAGATTTACGGCTGGTGCAAGTAATGTACGTAGAGAAAGCAGATTTTTATATAGATTTTTCTCACCGCCAATAGCGTGCTTCGGTGCTTGACAACAACAATTAAAAGTTCAAAATGACCCATAGCCACCATCACGTTCCTAGTAAAGACTATCAAGGTACGGGTAATCATTTTGGGCGGTACATTCCGTGTGGATTTTATCGTTTTTCGACCGTTTGTGCTGTTTACTGACTGAGGAGTAACGAAGGTAATTGACCGAATAAATACAGTACTTTTTAAGTTAAAATATGGCTATCGTTTCTGAAATTTACCTGGCTTTGAAGTTTCCAATTTTGAATCCTAAATCTGCCTTGGTTTCGAAAAGAAATATAGCACCTAAATGTATGTCTCCTGTGCAGCTCGAACTCAATGAAAACCCAATGCAAAACTGTTCGTTACCTGTTTTTGATGAGCTTCATTTCATTTTATCTTATATTTCATTTTATTTTTAATGTTATACTAATGTTATGCTACCGCCATTAAAGGGCACGTGCTGATACGCCTGTTCTGATGGTTTCACTTTAAAAGTTCGTTCCAAATCCTTTTTTTTTGTCATAAAAAAATGACCGACTGCAAGTTTTTGTTGTTGTTAAAATTCTTTCAGTTTATTAATCGACGTTTATAATCGCTGATAATCTGGTGAAACTACTTCATAACGGAACCGGTATGGATTTCTGACGTGATTTGTAGGCGTGAATAATGAATTTTAAGGAATCCGCTTTTCTTAAGGAATTTTGATAAACATTATTATAATGACGCAGACGGCACGCCGTGTGCATGTTTTTACTACGTTTTGAGAAACTAGATCGTAGTAATGAATTGTGTTTGACTTTTAAGCCGTTAGCACTTTGTTAGTATCTCATTCTATCTATAATAAACTCCGGGATCCGCCACTTGGTGGCGCCCCCTGCTATGCTTACCTCGTTCACCTTTATGAACCTGTCGTGATTGCCACTGCTGTTTATTTTTGATATTGAGATTTGAAAGTTTGATTACGAAATTGATCACTTGGTTCTCAACGACGATTTTGGGTCAAATTTGTTCACCCTAACTAAAGATATTGCCTCGTTCATGGGTAATGAGAGTGGGATGCAGGAAGTACCTCGTAATATAGTACATAGTGAATATAAAAAACAACTCATCTTTTAAAGTAAATACTTGTAGTTTATCGAGCGTTTTTTTTATTACACTGTAATACTAATGTCTTCGGGTGAACTGAGCTGCATTTTATTCTACAAATTGTGGTGCGTTTTGCTTGCTGCGTTTGTATCATTACTATTTTATTTTTCCATTCTATTCGGTACCCTACAGTGAGCATATAGATGACATCCGGTTAATTCGTTAAACGCAAATTTATACAGATACGTAAAATTACAAATTTAGAACTGATGAAAGAACTGAAGGTTGATTGGTATTATCCCAGCATAATAAGATGAAATTTATTGCGAAATTCGACGAAAATAATTGCGTTCTTCAATACGTGCAAAATGTTCGGACAATTTATTTCGAACACCGGATCAACAATGTATTTTAGAAAAATTCATTACTAATACAGTATTTATCAAAATTCGTCAAGAAAAGCGGATCCAAAAAAAAAAAGATTGTCCCATCATTTTTCTCATTGTTAATATTTCTGAAACATTTTACACGTATTGAACAACGCAATTATCTGAGTCGAGTTTTTCATTACGTTTCGTAAGTGACATTGCTTTATTTGAAGACTAATGAATAAGGTCTAAGTGCCAAGCGTATGTTTGTGGTAATCAAGAAAATGTTTGTTATTATCGGAATGTTTAAAAAAAGTCGGTATATACTTGTCGTAACATTTATTTTGTTTGTATTGAGCATGGAGAAACCTTTACATGTACCCTACTAAATAATAGCTCTTCAAATGTTTATAAACATTTTTATAGCAATAATTTTTACGGAAAATCTGGAAAGAAAACTAATCACGAAACTCTGCCTCACCTCATATAAGCTCAATTCGGAACACACAGCGCTTCTAGTTCCTGATTTCGAGGAATTGAATCAGTTTAATTAAGTGAGCAGCGAGATAATAGCGCAATTCGATGATAGCAAAAGTGGAAGTGGCCACCCTGGGAGCTGGGCTCATTTGAATGACCGTCCTTCGATAAGGCATCTATTTCCCGTTTTTCATTATCGAACCTGGCCCCTAATTGGGCTGGACGTTTCACGTGCGTCTTGAAACGAGATTTTTTTAATGTGTGCGTTAAACGCTACTCCTCCACGTACTGCTTTTTCGCTTTCTTATTAGTTCATTAACGCGCGTTGGTGGGGCCAGGGGGCTGTGAATCGAGCTCAGCTCTCTCTCTCTCGAAATCCGGCTTTTATTTTCTTGGCAGAGGCTTGGCGTGGCCGTGTTTTCTTCTTCCCTCCTTCGGTTGCCATACGAAACCCTCTCGCCAAATGTTCCTTATTTGGGACAGGGTGCCGTTTTTGGGGCGTTCGTTGCGCTGGCGCTCGACGCCTAATCACTTCCTTACATGTAGATGCTGACTGCGGAGGGTGCTGGTCTGCCATCCCGACCCTCGAAACGCAAAAACGTTTGCTTTTGCCCAAGTTTTTTTTTTCTTCTTCACGTTTTCACCGGTCGTTTATTGCTAGTGCCCCACTGGACGTACGTGCGGCACCTGACCAGCGGTAGATCGCTTGAAACCGCGGGATTCGGCCGATTTGTGACCTACTTGCGGATCGGCTCCGGTTCTAGGCAAACGCCCGTGTGTGTTTACATCCATCTCGGTGAAAGTGGAGGACGCCATTCGCTGGATTTTTGTGCGTGGTGCTAATTCGTTTTCGCTCTGAAGCGTGAGTGATCGTGTTGTGATTTGCAAACCCCAGATCAACGCCCGTTTGGACGAGCCTTCGATGGACGACTGAGAAAGATCTTTCTTCAGAATTCTTCAGGGATTCCAGAGGCGACCGAAAAGCTGACAGTGGAGTTTCTGGCATCAGGTAACCTGATTTCACTTGGTTCAACCCAAGACGCTGAAGAGAGAGGACCACAGCTTCGAGATCTGATTCGTCTTGTCGGTGCCTATCCGTTCCGCAGCTGAACCGCAGACCTGGGGAACCTGGAATTGTCAGGGAAATTGAAAGATCGGGGATAGTCCAGGGAGTAACATTGTGCCGAAAAATTCAGGGAAATTTGTTTAAAAATTAAATTCACAGGGCTCCTGCTGACCTGAAAAAGCTGGAATTGTCAGGGAAGTAGTGTCTACTTGGAAATAGCAGGGAAATTGTCATCGGCAGAAATGTTAGCTCAAGAGGGGGCTGTCTAGTTGCAGGTATGCAATAAGAGATTGCTCTACTTTCCTCATTTAGAAAACCATAAACTTTCAACTTTCGAAATAAGTAAAAATATCGGTAATCGGTAAATGTTGTTTACATTTTATTCTATAAACATTTTTGAAAATTTGTAATTTTTTCCGAAAACTCCGATAACTAGGGAAATTAAGATTTTAATTTTGGTGGTAACCCTGGAAGTCTGGGAATAGAAAAAATCATGGAAATTAGCTTCAAAATTAAATTCAGGTCATAGAAGTCATGGCATAGACATTGTGTACCGATTTTTAGTAGTTTATTAATTTCCAATTTTTTATCTTTTAATGCCATTTAGGAATCAAATGCCAACTACATTATTTTAAAATTACGTTGTGAAAATCTGTGTTTTTAATGGCGTGGAAAAATATAGAAAAAGAGAAATCTTTTTCCATCATGCTGGTCAGGACAATTTATTCTAACTACTGGAAAAGTCAGGATGCATGCAGGCAAGGTTGATAATAACCATTTCTGGGGTAACCCTGGGTAGAACAAGATCACTGACACTCCGATCATAATAACTGCGGTTCCTAAAGGCCGGCAAAACTAAGGATTTTTTTTGTAACAGAATTTGCGTGGTCCAACCTGTGGACTCTGCAGAAGTAAACTGATCCTGCGTGAGTCTGCCGGATGCGAACGCCACTGACGAATCAATCTCAGACTTCACCAAACCAGAATCGCCAGAACAGAAATAAATGCCAGCCAAGCTCTGAAGACCTCCTGAGGATAATGGTCTTGCCGGACCCGATCCAGGCTGCGCCACCGCTCAGGGCCAAAAATGAGTAACAGCTACTCCACCGACTACGTGCACGGGGGCTGCGCCCGCTACCTCACCCGCCACACCGTGCCTGTGTACCACTCGGCCGTGGTGGACCTTCGTCACCAGAGGACAGTGCACAGCGTGGAGCACTACCCCTGCCTACCCGATCCGCAGCGGGTGTCAGGCACGGCCGAGTGTGGAGCAGTGCACTACGGCTTCTGCCTGCCCGTCGTGCTGGACGATGAGGCCAGGATCAGGGTGGACACAAAGCTGCCGCAAGTGGACGGAGGCCTGCAGGACCTCGTGGATCAGTTCGTGGCCAGGGACAGGGCCTTGGTCCAGAAGCAACCTGGCCGCAAGGGCAGGACCTCCCCTGGCAGCCCCCAATCTAGTCCTAGTTCTAGTCCTAGTCAATCCCAACCAACCCACGGCGTCGTACCAGGCCTCGGCCGATCGAACGTCTCTGGAAGCCAGAAGAGCACGGCCAAGACATCACCCAACAGCCCAAATCGTGCGGACTTTGGCCTGGAGCAAGTGCATCTGGACACCCCCTCGATCAAGACTGGCACGTCACACCAAGTTCTGCAAGGGCCTCTGGACCTCTCCTTGACCAAGACTGACATACCCCGCCAAGTTCTTCAAGGGACTCTGGACTCCTCCTCGACCAAGACCGGTATGTCAGCAGAGGAGACCCTGGGGCAGCTGCTGCTGGACCTCAAGCTGGCTGTGTCCACAGGCCTCGAAATAAAGGACTCGAGGAAATCAGGACTGCTCCTTACGGCTGTGGGGACAAGGAACAAGGGGCTTCCCAAGCAGGACACTGTCCCCTCGAGTGCCTCTACAGGGTACGATGCCATAGAGGAGAGCCTGAAGGCCTCCTTAGGCACCCCCTTGACCAACGGAAAACTGGACAAGGGGAGTCAAGAGAAGGGCAACTGCAAATACGGTGAGGGAGAACTGTGCCTGCAGAGCCCCGTGGACTTCGCCAAGAAGCGCTTCCAGTGGACGCAAGACGCGCAGGCGCAACAGAAGCTGGACGCCGTGTCCACCAGGGTGCCCCTCAACGGCATCCCCCATTTGGTCAGCGAGACCAAAACGCGCTTCGAGAACGGACTGTTCAACCAGGCGGAGGTCAAGTGGAAGTCCGAGTGGCTGCCCAACCTGCTGCCCTTTAGCCAGGACACTGTCTTGGGCCTGCTGCACCCGGGCAGCGTCTCGCCCAGAAAGTCGCCTAGCCCCGAACCCGGGGTCACGAGCAGCAGCGGAACCCCCCTGCCCCACCCCAAGCTCACTTCCATCCAGAAACAGCACATACGCGAGAGGGCGCTGTCCCCCACCGGCGCCAGCACCCTGTTGCAGGGTCCTGGAGCGGTGGTCATCGGCAATGGGACAGGCACCGCTGGGGGGTTCTTCCCCGTGAGGCCCTTTTTGACCAAGGGCTCGGTCGCCGAGAGGGTCCTCATCTTCGAACGATGCCCTGTCCTAGACAGGGGCGTCAACAGGATCCACCAGCACCACCATCCGGCCAAGCCGCTGTTCAACACCTGGCGCATCGGTGGCAGCACCGGCTACACGGGTTCTACCAGCCCCGCTGGGAACGGCAATCACGGTGCGGATTCGCTGCTGCTCCAAACTAAACTGCAGGTAAGCTTGCGTTGGAGGCTCCCCTGGTGAAAAAGAACAGTAGGGCCTATGTGATTCTCTACTGATAGCACTAGGTTGCTATACTGATATCTGTGGTGTTTTGGCCTACTGATATCACTATTACATTAATGATATCATTATTTCTGTCTTGATATACTATGTACTGTTTTTTTTTGGACAACTGATATTAGTGTGTTTCTGTGCTGATATCCATATATATGCCGTTTTTTGGACTGCTGATTTAAGTTTCTTACTGATTTCACTATTATAGTGGTTTATTGGTCTGCTAATATCAATATGGTTAGTGATATCACTATTTTTTTGCTAATATCACCACATATCGGCATATTTGTTATGAGATATACTGATCTTTCCACCAGTGTCACTACTAACCGCTCTGTGAAGAGGTGCAGGGCCGTGCCTATGAATTTATTCTAAAAAAATGAGCTGCTATCGTCCCACTATGGCGGCTTATTAAGTGTGTGCGTCTGGGAGACCGGCCTACGTTATGTCACGTGGGAGGGCTTCATTCAACTTCTTACTTTTAAAAGAAAATGAAGAATGCACTTACCCAAGGGGTTCAGCAAATCAAGTTGTGCTTGAGGAGGCATGACAGAAATGTGACGTCTAGTTTGGAATTAAGAGCTGAGGCCGACCGCAAAGGATGACCACCATGCAAAAAAATTACTCTTTCTTTCGTCAAATATTTGTCATGATTGCTAAATTTTAAGGGTGCCAAACCATAACGGCGTAAGTACCCTACCCTCCCACGTATTTTTTTCAGCTTAATACATTAGTCATCGATTACTCGTACGATAAAAACGACGAAACGAGAGCTTACAAAATGATGTCATAACTACCGAAAATCGCCACATTCGTATGGAAACTCATGAGAAAAAGGAACGTACTCGTGCCGTTTTGACGATAACTTTTCCCCTTAATATATCACTTCATATGGTGAATTATACGTTGTAAATCAAAAACGAACAATGACGTCATTTTGTAACTTCTCGTTTCGTATTTTAATTTGTACGAGTCCTCTCTGGTGAAAGTGCAAACTTGCTATAGTAGAAGCCATTAAACACCTACACTTGCGAGATGAGAAACTGGCCCACCTAAAGGTTTTACATCTCATGCATTTTGTTCAGCAAGTAGATTTCCAATTTAAAATTAGAATAGCTCGTTTTATAAACAACTTAGTCCTGTTTAGATTGCCCCTAATTTGACTCAAAATTCTCCTGAATCTCTCAGGTGAGAAGTCTTTAAACTGTAAACCATTTTGCGTTTTTTTGGAGATATCGGCATGTCACTATAAAACTCGTTTTTGGGCCGGGAATACGATGCTCTGAAATTAAGTTTCAATGATTGCAATTGCCCACACTTTTTTATCTGTGCAATTCGGGAGGAATTTTAGTCAAATTATGTGCAATTGAAGGTGCTTTAAATTGTTAATTTCCGATTTTTAATTGGATAGCTACTTGCTAAACAAAATTCATAGTTGTTTTTCATACCTTCAGGTGGGCTAGTTACTTTGCTCTAAACTAATGGGTATGTTGGTGAGGAAGCAGTTAAGGCATTCCTTGGCTCTGTGAAGGGAAAATTTACTGTGAACGTACTGCTAACGTGCGTGGCACATACATCGTTTTGTGTTGCACAGTTTGTCCTAAATCTTGTCCAGATCTCCTGAAACTTTGAGTTTTTGGCACTTGATACGTTGTGGTTTGAAAGTGCCCCGTCCGTTTATTCATAAAAAGTTAAATAAACTTGGGGGGGAAAACCGTTACGCAGCCTCCGATGCCCATCTTCGAAGGTTTTATTAAGAGGAAAAACCGGCTTTCGGAAGTCGCGGGTAACGTTTATTTTTTCCAAGTTTTATTTTTATGAATAAGCAGGACATTTTCAAATTATAAAAATGTTTGACCCTAGTGGACGACCAATTCTACTAGGAAAGATTTACTGTGACATCACAGAAAAAAATATATATAAAAAATTTGATCGAAAAAATATATGTATATATATTTAGTGAAGATAATAAGCATTTGAAAGAGGTGGCAACCGGGCACGTGCACCATGTAAGGTAGCAATGTAATTATTTTGGTTAGGGTGCCGCCTCTGTGTTGCAATAAGTAGATAACTGTTTTCACTGGAGGTAAACATACTGTAGCTCGTCGGCCTTATTTGTGAACAGTTTCCAAGCGCCATTGGTTTATGGTTCACAATATCATCGTTTGGTTCATACATGTGTTGAGGATTGTCATGATGATGATTACGTTGCCAGGGGTGGGGTACAAATTAGACGACCCCGAAGCTGCATGTTCTCTTAAAACTCGTAAATTAAAGTTTGACGGCCTCACGTGCCTGGCTGGTTTCGATCAAACTAAATCTGTCACTTTTGCTTGCCAAGTTTCACTTTAATTTCCACAGTTTGTGAAAAGTGTCTATTTTAATTTAACTTCAAACAAGATGAGAACATTTTTTTTAATCGTAACTAAATGCGCGATTCAGATTACGGAGTATAACTCTTTACTTTGGTTCATGTAGAGTACCCTATATTTCATATAAACTACCTGTCATTTATGTATAAAAAAATGCTACGTTTTCCCTAATCCTTGTGTATTTTGAGTACTTGCAAGCGTAAAAATTACAATTATTGCTTGCTAAATAGACGTTAAATTTGATGCAATTTTAATGTCCGCTTTACTTTCCAAAAATAAAGTTTCATTAACAATATTTATATCATTCCCACGTGCGGAACCATGAAAGCTAACCAAAGTAATCCAATAATCATTAATTATATTAATTTAAACCATTCATATAATCGAAAATAAGAATTCCTTGATTTATCCGCGTTTACATTTATAATTTAACGTTTGTAGCCCTGTTAAGTGGATGCTTAAATCAAATATCTCTGTGGATTCATTGTTAAACTAAACAAAACGTGATTCTTTTTAAATTGTTTTTTAGCTGTCAGTAAAGTTTCGTACCCTTTTAATCAATATTAAGAATATCAGGCTAGTAACTGAAAAATGTCATGTTTTACTTGCGCACAAAGAACTCGTGTTCACTCGTGTTAAATAATTTCTGTGAACAATTTTCGCTTTAAAAGTTAGACAAATCATTGCATCATCTCCCTAACATTCATTTTCTCAGCGCATGTACAGCAAATTCGGCGAATGCAATGCTAACAACCTTATGCCTTGGTTATCAAGACGTTTCTTTTAAAATGTACGACCACATTTTTAGCTGAAAACTTCTTGACTGCCGACGCATGCGTTTGATATCTTTAGTTTTTCGAAATATTCATTTCAGCAACATTCATAATCATTTTATGAAACAGATGGGGCCATAGTCAGGCCGAGGCAATGAAACATGGGATGTGGGAGCAAGGTGAGGCCGCCCGAGTGGGTGGCATCCTTGATTAAATGTTGACCTGTTTCGGCCACTCCCACTGCCAAGGACTTGCTAGTTATCTTACTACTGAAAATCGGTTTTTTAATTGCCGTACCGGTAATAAGTTTTTTTTACTGTAGTTGATTTTTCATTCACTAGAAAGCAATCGATACGTCTTGTGTTATCCGCTAAAAAGGTGTACGCATTTTCAAGGATTTATTTCCTGTTGTAAAACTTTCACGATGGCCAAACAGCGTCGTTATTGATAAGCAACGAATAATTGGCGTGACTTGTTACGCTACCGCGCTCAGTAAATCCAGATATGGCAGTAAAAGGAATACTTAGGCCTAAACTATTAAGAACTTAATATTCGGAAAACTGCTTGTTAATTAACGGTTTAACAAGTGATCCTTTTTATTGAAACGATTTTGATATGATGGCCACTCGCATTTTGCCAGAGTGCTGATATTGCACGGTGATATTTTTGAATGAAAAAAGTTAAAAATAACAGCACGGATCATCTGTAAACGGTTCATGAACAGGAGCCGTGATAGTAAAATTCGCATTGTAAATGTTAATAAAATGTTTTAAAAATAATTTGCCCATTAATCTCCACATTTGGGTAACTACAGCTATTTTCTTATCAATGTTTAAATTGCAGAAATGTACGTGAAATTTACTTGATCAGGGCTATCTTAAATGGTTTTAGGATTGTTATTAATTGTTATTTACTGTATAGATGCCTGTTTTGATGACTATTTTGTATATTGTTCTGGAAATCTGAATACAAACCATTAATTCTGTGTGGGATGTGGTCGAATAACTTGTTGAATTACTTGAACATCAACATTTAATGGAATATTTTACATACCATGGATTTTTTTTTTGATAATTTGCGAGGAAAACAATTCATAAAAATGTAACAATACTAAGGACTTTACCAGACAACTTGCTGAGCTGTTGACATTTATTATAGGCTACCTGCCAGTAATGGATTTGTTCTAAAGGTTATAGCATGCTGCTTCTCGAAACGACTTGCCCAACTATTACTCAAGTATCGATTTTCTCAAAAGGCGAAAGGCTTTACTGCCACCTGAAATGGCGCAGATTTTGGTCAATGACAGTATGGAAATTAATGCAGATTTAACATTTGCCTCTTCATTATTACATACTGTTGCGTTTCTTAACCCCATCTGGAATTGAATGAGAGTCCCGAGTCTTTTGAAAGAGCTTGGCCATGGTCCAAAATTTAAGCATCTGTGTGTAAAGTTAATTTGGTGTAATGGACAAGCTTCAAAGAAATTATGCCAGCCAGTTTCATTCAAATATTACTACTAAACAAAAAGCTCTGGCTCGCAGCTTCTGATTTCAAGATGCACATCGTTATACCTATATGGACCCCATTAGTGTCATCCTGTGTTTTACTCTAGCTCCGTCGTAAGATGCTGTTTGCAACTTTTATATTAGATAAACTCAGTCACTCGTATTGCATGTTTTCGAAATCTTAAAAACAAACGAAAGTGCGGTCGGTGTTTTTGAGCAACTTCCTTCTGATGGCATTGCTGAATCTGGACTGTCGAGTGTGTTTTTTGTTTTAAGAAGGTATCGTACTCGTTAATAAATATGCTGATAAAACTGGTGCAGCGAAATCTTGGGAATTAGCTGAGTTGCTTAATTTAATTCGTCAAGTTAATTTTTCTAGCTTAATCTAAAGAGTTTTTCGTCTTTAAAATAAAAATGCAATTCTGATAAGATATCGCGTTCATACGCATTTCTCAACAATGCTATTCGTTTTCTTTACCTCTCTCTGTACATATAAACCGAATTTCGTTAATTGGATACCTTCTCAGTGATATCCAGTCATAAGTCATCAAATTATTCAAAGCGATTCTTAATTAGTGACATTTCCTAGTGAGGTGTTTGGCATATCAAAAAATATTTTTTTGTTGCTTCGAAGGGTAGTCTAAGAAATGTCCATTCGTTCGTTTTAAGAAACCTTGGGTAATCCAAATTGTTTACATTTAATAGGTGTACAATGACAAAGAAAACAGAGAACCATACACGTCGCCCAGCAAGAGTACCTTATGGCGTCAGTCTCACACCAGTCAACGGCACCATATCCCCAGGTTTTATTATCCATCAGGAAGACCGTTGTCCAGCAACGAGATTGATAGCCAGTTGCAGAAAATCGCATCCGCATTTGCCAAGTTTGAAGGACAGAGGGTCAGCAAAGAACACTTTGGCGCCATTACCAAGGTAAGTTGTGACTCAAAAGTATTTGTTTGGACTGGTACCTTTTTCTTGCATGCAATACACTAATTGATCATCTTGGTTTTAGTTAGCGAGCTACTGGTAAAATCAAAATAAATGTAAATAAATATGAACTTGACTATTTTGCACAAAAAATATTTTTTTTGTGTGCAAAATAGTACACGTTACAGTGTCGCTTAGAGCGAACTGGTTTTCAAAAAAAAGCTTTTTTTTTGGTAAATTGCATTACTTATGAATGCAATTTGTGCGACAGATGTTCTAATTTGGTAAGATTTTTTAAAATGTGTTTTCTTTAATGAATCATAAGATGCTGATAACTTTAATTAAACCTATGTAAACAACGTTTATTCATCTTAGTTTAACTTATTCGGGGTAAATAAATAGTTAAGCCTGACCCAAAAAGATACCCACTATGCAAAAACATTAATTTGTGCTTCAGTTGTTTTTCATAATTGCTAAATTTATTTTTTCCTCGTGTGAAAATCTCCACTAGGGTATTTGTTATCATTTGAAAATGCCCGTTCAATGACCTTCAAAAAGCATTGTAGAATTGGGGAAACATCGATTTCCGGAGGTCGCATAAATCCCCCCTCCCCCAAATTTATTTAATTAATGTTACATTTTACGAGACATTATTAACGTGAAAAAATAAACTTAGCAATTCTAATAAGTATGTGAAGCAAAAATGTGTATTTTTTTGTACATTGTATTTAGAGTTGTGCTGTGTTAATATTAATCCTGCATATTCCATATTTCCTTCCATGAAGACATGTCATCTGCCGTTGTATTGGAAGGTGCCGTTGTTCCTCGCATCAGGAGGCGAAAGCAAAGGTTTTGTCACGTTAGATGGATTTCTGGATTACTGGAAAAGGTTAGCGTCTAGTAGCGATTTTATGGAACGTTTAGATGTTGATTTTTCTTTGACAAACAAGTAAGTGCTTGGCGGCCAAGTGAAGCGCCTATTTTTAAAATTCGCTTATTTACACGTTGAAAGCTTTCTGGTGACGTAAATTCGGCCCGGAATTGAATTTTTGTGTCTCCCTCCAGAGTTTGTTGTGTTTGAAAAAGCAAACTGTCGAGGCAAGGCAGACAAGCGGTCGTTAGTTGAAATAGATATAACGTAGTGCGCTGTTCGAAGTCTTGGCCCCTTTCCCAAACTCCAGCCCCTAATTTAGAAAAGGCCGTGTGTAACAACAGCGATTGCATTCTTTTCGTTTCCACCTATTTCCCCTTCTGTCAGCTTAGCATAACCCTACTTTTTTCCCAACAGTTTTTTTGTTTGTATATTGCGTTTCTTGACTCTGATAAACATCAACAAAATCATCCCACCGTTTCGTACGCTATTTCCTGATTGCTGCTAGAAGGGGAGGCTAATTTCGGTTATTTTCGTAATTTGCTCTTAAACACTGACGTGTATGAATAGTTTCTCTTCGTCTTCTCGGTGTCTTTCTTTGACGCAGTGTGCATTACAGTTGAGTTAGGTAATATCCCTAAATTACATTTGTATTCAGTCTCACATTTTGCATAAACAATTTTTGGGGTACTGCGCTTTCTGCTGAAAAGGGAACGCCAATTCGATCATGACAACGACTTGAAGTAATTTTGAAACAAATGAATTTTTTCGCAGTTTCGCGTATTTTTGAGAGAGAACTGAAATATAAATTGCTTATGGTCCACTTGCACAGTGACTAACTTGTTAAGATAATTCTGACAGGTACTGAGGCACTTCAATCGTACTGAGCATCAATCCATCTGAACTTCTAACAGTTCAGGAAAGCTGTACTTATCTTTAATAAATAGAAATTAAGAATGGGCGGTTAATTAAAAGGTAGTTTTAGCAAAAATAAAGCAGCACCACAAATATCACAGCCAGGGACACTGAACATATTTGTGAAGGAAATATAGTTTTAATTGTTGTATTTACCTTATTGTAGAGTGCTGTCGACATGCCATGATGATGCTTCCAAGTTTGTACGTATACTTTCAAAATCCAACAGAAATTATCTTCTTCCAGATGATTTTGTAGCGTTTATTCAGGTAATAATTTTGTTTGAAACACCGTTGTTTTTGAACTGAAAACTATTTTCTCATCCATGTAATGTTTTTTTCATAGGATGTAATTGAAACACACCCAGGCTTAACGTTTCTTAAAGAAGCTATAGAGTTTCATTCTCGTTACGTCCATACTGTAATAGCTCGCATATACTACTGCGTAAATAGATCTTGGAGCGGAAAAATCACTGTTCCCGAACTTCGGAAGAGCAATTTTTTACAGGTTATCTACCGATTTATTGATCTTCCAATAGTCTCTTGAAAGTTGTTTTTTATAGTTCAAAGATATTGTATAAAATCTAATTGTGACTTACTGTAATAATTTCTGTGGGAAAGTATGTTTTTAGTAATTTGTTCATTTCAGGTCTTAGCTGTACTAGAGGAGGAAGATGACATCAACAGAATCACAGAATATTTTTCTTACGAACATTTTTATGTTATTTATTGTAAATTTTGGGAGCTAGACAAAGATCATGATTTGCTAATTGATCGTGAAGATCTTAGTCGTCATAATGATAATGGCAAGCGTTATTTCTTACACATACCTGTACATTTCATCTGCAGCTACCTTGTCAATTGAAAACTCTAATTTTTGATCCTTAATTTTGACATTTAGCCATCTCATCCCGAATGATCGACAGGATATTTTCTGGTGCAGTCACAAGAGGAAAAACTCTGGCTGATGGAAAAATGACATACACAGAATTTGTTTGGTTTCTGTTGTCTGAAGAAGACAAAAGGCATCCTACTAGGTAAAGTGTTTTGATTGTAAAAACATTAAGAGTTGCAGTACGTTTTCAAATTTTAGCTGCTCAAAAAAGCAGTTCTATATTATTTTTAGGCAATTTTTAAGATAGTGTACGAAAAGTTTTTTGTTCTCCCTATTTTTGTCTACATGTGATATTTTAGTTAAATTTGACTAGTTTACTTGCCAATGTATTCTAGACTGCCCAAATTATTATGATTGTTTATTATTTCTAATCCCAGTTGTGGTACAAATGGTGATGAGCATAACATTGCTACAAATTGTTGTTAAGCTGGGACAATTCAGTATTTGTCATTCTATCGTCAATTTTCTCCCAGAAATTGAAAAACAATCGCTTAATTGCTAGCATTCACGTTTTTTATTTTGTAGCATCGAATATTGGTTTCGTTGTATGGATTTGGATGGAGATGGTTTTTTATCGATGTATGAATTGGAATACTTTTATGAAGAACAACTGCAAAGAATGGAGGCGTTGGGCCTGGAAACGTTGCCTTTCTTAGATTGTTTATGCCAGGTTAGAACCTGTCAGAAGGGAATTTTATTACTATACACAATTTCTGTTCCCTGGATCCTTGTCTAAAAGTTAGTTGGCATTTTCAGATGCTCGATATGATACAGCCAAAAATTTCAGGTAATTGTTTTTCTCACAAACGTTGATGCCGTAATCACCACATGTGCAATTCTTCTGAAAGATTTCGTATTTTAACAGGTCAGATCAGTTTAGGGGATTTGAAACGATGCCGCATGACTCCCATCTTTTTCGACACATTTTTCAATTTGGAGAAATATTTGGACCATGAACAGAAAGATCCTTTCGCTTCTCAAAGGGTTTGTAAAATCATAACTTGCTTAACTTGTATGTTTAAAAAACATGTTAAATTAACAAAAAAACTACTTTAGGATCATGATGGGGACGGCGTCGAAACGTCTGACTGGAATCGATATGCAGAGGAAGAGTACGAACTGCTGGTGGCAGAGGAGGGTGCAACTGATAGACAAGAAGACCTGTGAGTGCTCATTTACGTTATCTTTTAAGAAATTGCAACACTGGCCGAAAGTTCACATTCTCCATAAGCCTGCAACATTTTTGAGCCTGTTCAAAGCATAAAGTTGACAGTCACGTTTTGTTTTTTAACAGTTTGTACGACGATGATTATGAACAGGAGGAGGACGAATTAGCTGTAAATCTAGAGCGATTGGCTTTTGAAGGCGAAGGAGGCGGAGGTGGAGTAGGTGGAATATCTAGAAATGCACTCACTAAATGTGGCGCTTCTATAGGAAGTGACGATGATTATGCCGACTATGCTGAATCTGACGATTACCAGTATTGAAGGATGAATGTTAATGTAAGCATGGGTATAACTTATATTTGCCAAATGCAATTTATTTGAAGAAAAAATGTTGTTTGGCAATTTATTTTGAATGGCATTTTTTTGAACCTTGAGTATAAATAGAATTTTTATCAAAATCATGGATGCCAAGGATTCTGTAATGACAAGATAGTTTCACTAATGTCTCCAGGTCATCCATTGAGCCGATTACCAGTTTCACAGTGCTAAGTTAATTAATTGACTCTTGGTGCTGCTGAGTAAAATACATTCAAACTCCAGTTGTGATTCAAATAATTACTGGGCTACTGGCCACGAATCCTTTTGTCGCTGAAATTGTACCTTAGTCATTTACACGTGTTTCATTACCATTTGATTTCTTATTTTCTATCTTATTTATTTACTGTTAACTAATGAATTTGAAGCATTTCTTTTGCTTAATTTTGTTTTATATTCAGTGCCTTGTAATTTCGAATGAAAGTGAGTCTCATTGTAAATTTGGCTTCTTCCAAAAGCCAAATGCTGTTGAAGATGTAATGAAGATGTTGTTGTCATTTGTTTTTCCTGGCCATTACTTCAATCCCAAGACGAATAATTCAAAATGCATGCACTCATGATTTTAAGTTTGACCAATATGGTGTTTCTTCTGAAAACGAAATTGTAAATGAACTTTAAAATACAGTCGAACCTGGTTAAACGGGATCTCACGGGACTATCTTAAAATTTCCCACCCATAGAGGCTTTCCAATTACCCGAGTTGCCATTTAAACAGATTCCAGAATGTCCTAATTATAGAGGTATTTTTTGAACTACATATAAATACTGTACATGCTGTAACATTGTACAAACAAAGAAACGTTTATTACTGTGCTAAACATACATTTATTGTTAATTTTAATTAGAAAACAATGATTTCAATGAAAAAAATCAGTGACTTTTGATTGTTTAGTTATACTTTTATTTTCAATATTTTTTCTTACGTATTAATTAAATCGAAATCTTGAACGTCTGTTATTTCATGAGTCTCGATCCAAATTTTCACTGCTGTAAAAAATCCCAATTATAGAGGATTTTTTGGGGAAAATGTTTGGACCAAGATATTTATCCCAGTTATAGAGGTTTCCCTTTTTCCAGGTTCGACTGTTGTAATTTTTGCTGCCAGAAAGTGGATTTCAAAAGCTGTTTAAAGGTAATGCTAGATTGGCTGTTATAAAAATCGGTTATGATTGTGCAAATATTACTGAATATGTGAAAGTTGGAGCTGAATTTTTTAGGGAAATTTGGCAAATGTTTTGGATATTTTAGATTTTTCAAATATTTTTACAAATGAAATGAGGATTTTTTCTTTGATAAATTTCGATTCCTAATTCATTGTTATCAACGTATTTGTTAGTTTTTGACCGTGTAAGCACACAAATTAGGAATGGGGTTTGTCACGTCAACTATAAAAATTCTTTTGCAGAATCGAAAAATTCTAAATTTATTGTACGATTTGCTTTTATATACGTATATCTCCGACATTTCAAGGATTAAAAAACTTAATTGTAACATTTCCTTTGAAATGGACACTCCTTACAGAACTGCTACAATGCACTACTTCTCCTAGTAACCACAGCACTACTGTTTGGCTGCTTTAAAGCCAATTAAACAACAAACCCTGATACTGCCATATGCACTGTACGTGATTATTTTTTGTTAGAAACATGCGACGATGAAAGAATGCGACACAAAAATACCATGGGGCAAGTCAAATTTAATGCGAAATCCTAGCATTTAATGATTGAACTCAGGTAAGCTTTTATTATTTATTTCCATTGGTACCGCTATATAATGAAGGAATTAAAGATTTTAATGGTTCTGTCATGGGTTGTTAAACGCAGTTTGAATTTAGCTAGCCACTAAGTCGAACTGTACAGGGTGACTCGGAAAACTCAGAAACCAATGGGAAGTACATTATGTTTGTCATTGGTTGCTATCTGGGTGTTTTTGAAGTTTCAGGAAGAAATACAAAATCTTAAATACATGGAAATTTCGAACAATTTCCTTCAACAATAGACTTACATTTTTCCCAATTTTTGGTCTGAAATTATTGTTTTTTGCTGGTCTGTTGACATATTTTGATAATACAGGACCTGCTGAGAACGAGTCGGTGATTATTTCTGCAAAATTCGTAATATTTTAGAAGTTACAGTGAATTGAAATTCTGGTGTTCTGCAACAAATTTTGGCCCAAATTATAAAACTTAAAATGCAGACTGCAGCCAAACTACGCAAGCTAGAGCAAGTCTGTTTGCGGTATAATGATTAGTTGAATTCTGAGAGGGTCAAGACAACTCCAAAAATGTAGTGTATTTAGTGTGTGTGTGAACCTTGGAGTGAAATGTAATGTCGTTGTAACTTAAATAACTGCGAATTTCTAAGAAAAACTATATATTCGTTTCAGCAGGTTATATATTATCCAAATACGTTAATATACTTGCGAAAAAACCGATATAATTGAAAAAATGTAAGGTGCACG
>JAQIXS010000758.1:0-39177 GCA_034700785.1 Rossiulus vilnensis | reverse complement strand
AATATTGTGAGGATAAAGCGATAAAAAGATGTTTAAAAAAAAACCTCATTACTAGTGCAATTTGAAGTCATTTCTAAAGAAATACAAAATCTGACAAATGACTGTTCAAATTGCACTAGTAATGAGTTTTTTTTATAAACATCTTTTTATCGCTTTATCCTCACAATATTGATGTATTTTATGCGAAATACAAAGCATTTTATTCCCACCGTCATGACCGTTCAAATTAAGTAGTTTCTACATCACTGCATCGCTGTTCCGCCATAAATATTCAGTTGATCAAGTATCCTCCTTTTGGTTCGGAATATCATCCTGATGAAGATGCATGCTGATTTCAGTGGCCCCTTTAGCAGCAGTTGCTTTATGATTTGTTGTTACAATCTTCTTTAATGCTAATCTATTTGAGTATTTCACTGAGCTTTGGCTTACTATTACTATTGCAGAGAACGGTTTACCTCTGTGTCTGCTGCCTAAATCTTTTGATACAGTAGCTCTAGACACATAAAATAAATTGGAGATTTTCGTTGCAGTCTTTCAAAAGCTTAAACTAGACGGGCACCAATTTGCCCTCAGCGGATGTCCATAAAGACTAATCTGATTTTTTATTTGGGTTCACCCCTGCCTGCCTATCACATGACTATTTATTTGTACGGGTTTTTGTGGGCATTCTGTAGCTATTTCAAAGCAAGCTGAAGCATTACTTGAGAAATTTAATTGATGACATTTCGAATTTCATTAATATTTATCTATTTTACGAATCTTTTTGAGTGGCTCTGGTGCGCACGCCTGGTTGCGTCGATAGGTCCACTTCAGCCTCCGTATTTGTGTTCGAAATTGCGCGCAACTGATTACCTAATGCATATAATTGAGTGCTTTACTGATCAATTTATGCTATCGATAAGAGACAAAAAGACTGCTAACAGCTTACCAGCTGTTATGCAACGTATAAATAAAACAAAAGCAACGGGTAGCCTAACAGGAGTTTTCGTTGAGTTGAAGAGCGTTTGAAATTTCATCTTTTAAATACTTACCCATACACGTGTGCCATATCGAAATATTGAATGCGAAAAAGGTATTGGGCGATGACGTTAGGGAAAAATATCGACAAAAGCAGCTTGCGAAGGCCACACGGAAAGGTTTTAATGCTCTCCAACCGCGTAATTATCGAAATTCGTGTTTGGTTTTCCCAAATTTCCCGTAAAACGTACGTCTTAGTGGCATCGATCGAGCATCATTTGAAAAGGTTTTGGACGTGGCATAATACTGCCAATGATCCGCTCTTAATTATCCTGCGCCGCAATCATTCAACCGCAACAGATATCAGCCATTCCAGATACGATGTTAATTGACACGGAATAAGCCCCATATGTAATCAATATTTCTTTGTGCAGCCATTGCCATCGCTGCCAGGACGCCATGGACGAACTACAGTACGTTGGACTGTTGTGTGTTCAATGAAGTTCATTCATTGCACCGGTGGGCGACATGACGTAGATGGCCATCTGTGAGGTCTGGCTAAGTTCATATCTGACTTGAACGCATTAGAGATTAAAAACGAGTTGCTTGTCTCATGTGACTGCGTTGAGCACATGGCAAGTTCGACCTGTGTTTGAAAAGAGATTTTTAAGGGTTTCTCTAAAAAGTTAACTTATTGTTATAGTTAACCCCAGGTTATCTAACCTTTCATTTAACCTACAATGGTGCAACCATCCCTTAATGTCTGTTACATTCTAATTCTTTAATCAAAATAAGTAACGAAACTGCAAAAATGATAATTATTCAAAATAAATACAGACGACAGGTATCAATTAAATAATGTCATGCGTGACTAATGTATTGAACGTTGACCTAGTACGTTTTACCTACTGATATGCATGTCAGCATGTAAAAGAGTTACTGATATCGTCTGGCACTGAAACTATCTGGCGAACCCAGCTTCTTTCTAAAATAGCAAAAAATTGCACATGAGGCAAAAAGAAAGGCTAGAGGAAATTGAATAAACTGAAGAATTACAACGTATTATACTATGTCTGCTAAGCTTGTACTTGTATGTTTAACTTCAGTCTTTATCTATCGTGAAATAACGGCTGTTAGAATATAAATAAAAGATTAACTCGATAGTACATTGGAGATACATTTACAATGTCCAGTGTTTAGCGTTTAATATTCAATGTGCAGTTTTGCTCGAAAGTAATGGATCAGTTGTTTTATTTATGAAAGATTGATGTTCGCAACGAAATTACACGGTTGGTTACACCGCTGCTAGCGAACAATCCAGGCCTTGAGCAACAGAAATGCATGTAACTCATTGAATGTTTTACGGCATTGACTCAAAAAAAACCTTTTTCAAAACTGTTTAATAATAACTAATGGACATTAAAAATTAAAATATTAATTACTAGAATAGACTTCATAATTTGGAAGAAGGAATATTATGATATGCATCCATTAGAGGAAAGGTAAACATTTTTACTTAAGTCATTAAAGTGGAACAAAATAACCAATGAATGAGTCTCTTTATGGAGCAGAATGACGTGAATACACAAAAATAGATTTAAACAATCGTGATATTTATGTATTATTTAAAGCATTAGTGGACATTATTAACAGGTCTCACTGTAATCAGGGTTGGATTGCCTCTTACCAATGCCATGTGTAAATTTGATCTGGGAAAATTGTGACTTTAAATTAATGGCAAAGTTTGACACTTATTAATTATTCACATTATATCATGGTGCGATGATTGAGTGAGTTGCCTACTAGCTTATTATATCTGCCTTATAATTGTTCATTTCATGCGCTATTCTTTAAAAAGGTGAAACTACGGCATACTTTTATATGCGATGTTTTGAGGGCTCAATATTTTCTATTGCATCCGGCTTCAGACCTGATCATGCTTGGTATATTTTCTAGCAGCTAAGATGTTCGCTTGCATATTCCATTTTTAACTATTTTAACAAGTTATTGTGCCAGAGACTTATGAATGTGCATTATAAATCATGACTACATACTGTATAAGACTTTTTGTTACTTTTTTAATGCGTTAATATAAATGCATTTATTTTTGCAGATATTTGGTCATCGTTTATCCGATGCAATCAAGAGCTCTCGTCACCATGTCCAATTGCAGAAGAGCATTAATTTTGGTTTGGTTGGTCGCCTGTCTCCTCTCCGTACCCTCTACATTTCCCAATGTAAGTCACTATACACGTAATGCACATGTATATTCTATATAGCCTGTATGGATTAATGTTTTAATGCATTAATAATGGATTAACTTTGATTTCAAGCCACAGAACTCTTTACTGATTGAAAAATGCACAGTCAAAACCATTCAAAAATATTTAAATAAATTCAATAGCTGTTTATTTTTTGATAAATTTCCCTTACAGCGTTTTATTCATTGTTAAAATTATAGCAAAAATTAATGTATAAATACAAAGCCTCGAAATCCTTTATTTGTGGTGAAGTTCATTGGTCTACAGCAAACTTTCTACACTAAAGTATTACGAATTGCCATCTGTAAGAAAATGTTGCAAATCGGTTATTTGTGGCATAGGCGCACTGGAACATTTTTTCTTCTCCCATTTACTGTACTGTATATGAATTATTTTGATCGAAAATGGATATTTTGAAAATGCGAAAGTAATATGCAACATTAGGAAGGGAATCTATAAAAACACACAATGAAAGGTAAACGGTGACTGTAACCCAGACTCTATGGTTATTCATATTCCTACTTTATCATTTTCAACAGTATAAATTTCAGGTTTTTCTCACTTTTCTAGCATAATAAGCAAATTGGGAAGGTTTTGGGCAAAAGGACTTGCGGCAATTAGTTTTTCGAGAAAATATTCAAGCATTTGATTTGGAAATTAACGTGGTTATAATAGTTTTTGATAATAGAACATTTCTTTGTGAGGCGATCCGTATGGTGCGAATGAATAAGGCAGTAGGAAATGAACTGCATGACAAATCTGATTTTATCGTTAATTTCTCAAGAGGTAAAATTTCTTTGTTTCTTATTAAAATGCAGTAAATGCATTTTGTCAATCGCAATGTTTGGAAATGTCATATCATAAAGAGTCCTCGCACCATTTAATCCATTCTGAAGTTGCAAATAAGTGCAATTTCAAAGAAAAGGAAAATAGAAATACATTGAAAAGAGTCCATGGTAGGCTTTTGTTATTTCCTGCAAGAAAATTGCGCTTAGCAAACCTATTCTATGGCATTGGTTAATGGATTGAGGAGATACATAAAAGACGTCCAGCTTCTAGATATTGGTCGCAAGAGCGCGAAAAATGACATGGAAATTGCGTTTGGGGTTGTTATTTGAAATAAACACAGCATTGTTATACAGCATTGGTATTTTGTTGATGTTATTAAGCGTACAAGGAATTGCTTGAGTATGGAGAAACAATGCCCTTCTTTAGTTGGCTAAATGTGTCTCCTGAAAGCCATTATGTCCCACTCAGAGTTCACTGACCACTAGTGAAGACATTAAAAGCAGAAATGACAAGGTTTAATTATTGGAGCTTTTTCCTTAAAACTATGTTAGTAAATCATCATTATAAATTATGATGCGAAAGCGACAGCACTTCGCAATTTCTTTTCGTATAATGAGTCCAAAGATTTGCCCTCTCTTATTTTGGAAGTGACATTTGGAAGAGAGAAATATTGAGCTGATCCCTCTTATATCCTTGTACACATGAGAAAGACGCATAATCATTCGTTACAATCGTGTTTGAACATCAAAACAATTTGCTTTAAGATTTATGGTCCCATTTAAAAAACATACACTGCAGTTTCAAAATACAATATTTCAACAAGAAAATCATTAAATTTGAAACCTTTCTTTTACTAACGCTCACCGTTTTTAAATCTTAATTTTCTAATGCAACTTTTAATTTTAATTCGATTCAAACTTTCTAAATTTTGGCCTAAAAAGTATTTTTTTAATTTTAAGAATTCAAAATAAAGTATCGTACGTTTTCAAATGCTTAATAAAAGGATTTACGATCGAAAAAAACTTCTTTTAAGGCATCTACAATGTTTTGAATATTAGTACTTTTTTATAGGCCTTATTAAAATAACTTTTATTTGTCAAATATTCAGTGTTATTGAGAACCTTTCGATATATTTTAAATTGATATTTTGGCAGTGTTAATATCTGCCAAAACAAGCCCACCCTGACTTGGTAAATGCAGTTGAGCTAAGCTTATTTAGTATAATGGCAGACATTTATTTCTTAAGATTTTCCAAGATGTCTGGGTAGTACATTCGTATATACAAAGTAGTTTCCAACTATTTATCAAATCTACGCCAGCATTCTACCTCAGCAAGTGTCTGTTTTAGAAGCAAATTTTAAACCTTAAACTTGTACATATCACCAGAAAGTTTAAGGCGAACGTTTTGAGAAAAATAAACACGATAAAATGACGTACATTTAGCCTTTTGTTATGGGTTTTCATGTTTGTATTCACAGGTTTGTTGTATTGGTAGGCAATACAATCATAGGCATTTATTGTTCATAACATATTACACATGGCCCATTTGCATTATTTCTGAAATGTCAAGGTATCATCGTAACAATGTTCATGCTTGAAAAAATAAAATATTTTTTAGACATTTCACTGTTGAAAGAATAAAACTGGGAAGGTTGATGAAAGATTTATTCCCTTTGGTTTAACGCAATGCGGTGTGTAATGCGGCGCAAATCGCAATATAAATTTAAATTGTTTTTTTTTGCCAGATGTAAAAGTTCGTCACACATAATGGGAATAAAAATGATAGAACATCTGCTTGTACAATGTTCGAGTAAATATGCTTTATTAAAAGCATGTGAATAAAATATATATGTTACCCAGGAAAAAACTACTTTAGATTATGTTGAATGCCGGTGATTTCTTTGATATCGCCACTGATAGCGAACATTGCATCTGTCACTGATGGAATTGCAACATTGCAGTGAATTGAACGAACGATTTTTGTATTAAATTTCTGAAATTATCATAATCTTTACATTTCTAAGCGATTCGGTTGTATTCCGCACACAAGAGGCCAAGCCGCGTTTACGAACCCTTGAGCAGATTACACTCATGGCGACAGTTTGATAAAATTTCCCATCATGCATCCTTTTTTCTGCATGTTCGTCACGGGATGCAATGTTGTACATAATTGGCCTTTTACCAAACTAAAGTGATCATTAGATTTAATTCATTTAATTCTATTTTCTACAATTATTCCACTGCAACTATTTGTATTTCAGTCCTTGCAAGGAAACCTTGGCCATGGTTGCACCATCATTGGTTTCCAAGCAAAAAATATATACATGTGCATGTAGCTGGACGACTGTAGATTTTACTGGTTGGGCACACTATAGCTTGAATCCCATTTGATTAGAAATTCAAATCATAAGATGCAGAAAACAACTGAAATCAGCAACGGATTTCATGAAGCTCTTTTGTAAATGAAAACAGGATTGGGAGGCAAATACGTAAATCAAATATTTGATCAGCAAGTTAGCATCAAAATAGTACTGGCTAGTTTCTTTTTCATTTTATCATTATGAAAAATAAATACGAAAAATCAGCCTATAAAGAATCAAATTTCGCATCACATTCCGCCGAAATTTGTACCTTACGTGAAAGAGGCGTGTCAGAAATATCCAATCAAGTGGGAATTTTACGAGTGTGGTACGTTTGTCAAAGTAGAATTATCCATTTAAAATTGAGTGGTTAACCTGTTTAAATAAAGAGGTTTCGCACGTGATTAAGTAATAGTTAGAATTAACAAACATACGCTCGTACATTCTCAAAGAGTATCTAACGGATGTTACACAGGTATGGAAACAGTGTTTCGATCCCATTATCCTATTCAAATATACTGCAAAAATAAATGGGGAGATGTGCTCTGCATTTCGAAATGAATTGATTGTAAACTTACAGATAATCTCGCGTCAACAATAAAGCTAGGTACAGTATTAATTATATTCCGAGGAGTTGGTAATAGCTTCATTGACACTGGTAATCCATTAGGACGAAATGCATGAGCATTTCTTGCAAGCATTCGTATGGCATGGCGAACTCAGTTCCGTCCGTTATCGTCCAAATTGTATAACAAAATTTCAAGCTTCTCGAGCAGGTAATACACTAACCAGATGACATAATTAATTTTATTTGGAGAAAAACAACATCATTTTGCATAAGACAACATCCAAAAAAGTGAGATTATGTAACTAATATTTGAGGGCAGCACATAACATTCCACATAACATCACTTCAAAATTTAAAACACATGTAAATGACGTATATTTTATGTCATTCAACTTTTGACCTTATCAGGATAAATGACGTAGTTTGGGTGCTGATTTTAACTAGATCATTGAATTGGGGAAAGATATTCGATACATTTTGTTTAGAACCGCAAGTAAAAATACTAAACAACATTGTCCGTTTTTTTCATCCTCCCCCTCTCCGGTCGCTCCATGTACATGTTCAGTGTATCTTATAAAATTATACTCAAATGAATTATTTATGATGATTTTTTTCTCAGATAAACGAGTCTTAACGAGTCTTAAACGAGTTAATTATAATCAATGATAATTTTTTCCATTATATGACTGGTAATTCAAGATAAAATCAATAATTGATTATCTAGGGTTTCGAAAATTGTTTATGGCGTTCCTCAAGTAATATTTTTAGAATGAATAGACATGTTAACTGAAATCAATTTTTATATGATTTATTTCGTTAATTTATTTTGTAAAAAAATGCATAAAATATTATAGATATACTTTTCTAAAAATGCAGACAATGTTGCCAAAAAATTAACGATTTAGCCTGGTGGTTCACATAAACGATACGATGGGAAAAGGCCCCTATAAATGTATATAAGCATTTTCTTCTACACAACCTTTGCTAGGTCATCTTTAATAAACTGAAATTCGACGGCAATTTCATCCGCTTTTGAAGAAGCAAAGTATGGTTTTATGATCCGTTTATTTATCTAAACATCATGAAATATGCGTGGCAAAGTTGCGGTCGTGGATGGCATTTAATAAATCTGTATGAAACGTCTTAAGGCACGCATGGCGTTATTTGTTATTGACATTTGTTTTAAATTTAATCAAGATACATGTACATGTAAGCAAATTCTTGAAGTTTTCAAAATGCAAATTAGGTTTTCAACTTATGTTTGCCACTGAATTGTACTGTTTATCCTGCAATTTAAAAAGTGGATATTTGAGTCTCGAAGAGGTTGATTGCCAAACACTGATTTCCCGATTAGGGAATTATTTCAATGAATATTACTATTTCCAACTTCACTCCAGTGCTCATATTTCCTTCTTAAATTAATAAAGATAAGAATGCTATCATAATTTGTGCCCCCTTATTTAGCAGCACTGAGATAAACCAATGAGTGCTTGTGGGATTATTAATATTTTGATATGAAAACGTAACATATAGGGTGTCTTGCTCACTACATTTTTAGCTAATTATGTTGCTATAGTGCTTTGAAATCTAGGGTATACAGTGTTTTCAGGACGATGTTAATGTTATAAACATGAAGATTATTCATTTCTTATAAATGACATATGATAGCAATGATGATTAGGATTACTTTAGTACAATCATAAGGAAGCATATGTCGTGCAGTCTATCTATATAGATCCAATAAGAAAGCCGACCCCTGGGTAGTTATTGAGCATAACAATTCTTGCAAAAATGCAATATAAACGTAGACGAAGATATTTCTGAAATTAGATATAAACGATTGGCCTACTGAAGCTGCTTGACTTAATAACTTTTGATCTGCCGAAATTGCATAAACCAATGTGGAGCGCGGTTCCTTTTGTGCCCCCTACTGATTCCAAATATAAGTAAATATAGCATACTAACACTTGTGAATTCACTCGTAAAATAAACAAACAGTATTGAGCAATAAGGAAAATGTTGTCACTTTTTTCTCTCTCGCTGCATTCTTCATTATCCACACGTATCAACAATGGCGCTAGTGTCTAGGCCAGGCTAGGTGGAATGTAATTTAACAGAACTTGATGCTGCGAACGTTAAATCCTATTTTCTCATTTTACTTCTTGTTGTCAGAAAGTGAACAGCTTCGCTTTATTCTTGTTCGCGATTTAAATGCTGTACTTTCAAATATTTCTTTATTTAAGGCTGAGAACAATGTTTATTTAAACATATGTACTTCTCTGGAATTCACAGGGCATATTGCAGTTTTGTTTATTCAATAGTGCATGTGATAAATCTATTGCATATGTTTCATTTATTAGAATGTTTTCAACGTTATGTAGGTTTTTGAGTTTTGAGTTTTTTTTAATTTGATGGAAATATGAATTTAATTAGAAAATAACATCGCCAAGCGTTAATATGGCAAATATATATATTAGAAAAATTGCAATATACCATAAAACGATAAAAGTAATAATAGCGTTGTCAGGTGTTCTAATTAGTAATAAAAAATCAAATATCGAAATAAGCACATGAATATGTATGTCTAATAATGATTTTAGCTCCATCTTTAAATCCGATTCGAGATTAACAAGCTTTTACAACGTCTCGATGAAAAATATTCCAGGAAATTTATATTTAACCATTAAATAAAGTTATGCAGCAGTAAAGTAAACTTTAACGAACAAGATATTGATATTGAAAATAATATTTTTATCGATTTACTTATTCGGATTTGTTTGCAATTATGCTGTGAGTATAGTAATCAAATAAAAGTAGCTGTTTGTATTTTCTTCAAGCTTTTTTACGGAATCACCTGTCTTAATTTAAGAATATTAACTTCATTTTAAATTTGAAAACTTAATTTTACAACAATTAAAACATTTCTGTATTTTATTATATTTTCGTTCTTAGTTGCATCGAATCAGGTGCTAAAATGACTAATGCGGTTATGCTAAAAATGAATTACTTCACAATAGCAACAAAATGGATTTCTACTTTGAGATAGAAGATAAATTCGAGTAAAGAGATAACTGCACCTGCTGAATATCATAGTATTCGTTTTTTTCCTTCTTGTCCAACTACATTTCTCGTCGAATTGGTCTTCTGGCAGATTTCTGGGAAAGGCACACTCTTTTTGACGACGGATTATTAAGTTAAACGTCATTACGCGTAACTGGCCAATAAAGGCGTATGACGTTGATAGGTGTACAAAGGCACTCGCTCAACGTCTGTAATTTAATTAGCTCCGATATTGACAGGGTTAAGCTTGTTGCGTACACTTAGTAACTGGGACAATGATTTGGCTCTCTGAAGAATCTCCTTGAGCTCATGGCCTGGAGCTAGACAAGCTTGACTCATGAACTCTGGTAGAAATTACTATTTTCTGGAATCCTCGAAGTGCAATCGAACTAATTATAGCTAATTGGGGGAGACTGTTATGGCCAAGAGATCTTAGAATCAGCACTGTAAGAATCCATCGTTGAGCTCGTTTAATATGCTCTGGTTTTAGTCGAAATTAGACCAAGTACTTTCACCTAAAACGCTTTTTTTTAAATTTATGTGCAGTGTATATTGTACTAGTACTACTATTTATGCTATACTATATCGTTAACTTTTTACCTATAGTTTCATGATACGAAAATCAAAAAAAAACATTGGCTCGTCGTTAATTAAAATAAGTGTTATTACTTAGAAATATGAACATTTTTAGTACAATGCGAAATCTCACTATAATTACTTGTGTTATCGTTCCTCCAATATCATTGTTGTATAAATGTGTCCTTATGCACACACATTTTAGAGGCAGTCCATAAAGTACGTCTATCAAAATGCCCACTTATTGACTCCTTCTCTGGTCCATTATCATTCAAATTGAACAACCTCTTCCCCCCAACCACCCACACACTCCTGCCAAAGCCTCATGAAAAATGTCTTGGATGAGGTTAGTTCATTTATTTGGGGCAGAAAGGATGTCATTTGATAACGTGATACTGCGAGTTGAAAATGCGTACTTTGGTAACTTTTTAAAATACGTCATTGAATTGGGGAAGGCATTATGATTAATACAAGACGGCTGCTTTATCGACCTCTTTTATGGACGACCCTTACTGCGGTGTGTACATTGCATAGTTTTAGATGAATAAATTTAAAAAAATAATTTTGCTCGAATATGTCTTATCTCCTTTTTGAAATGATTAATCATTCCTGTTTTACTATAGGACCTTATGATTTTTTTATTTTGCAACATAAACATTTAAATAAATTAAAAACAATCTACAAAAATAAATAAGACATTTTCATCAGCGTCGCATTTTTTGTTTTCATACATTTAGTCAAAGGACCCCGTCGTTTTCCACAACAACGAATCCAGTCTGACTATCTATTTCTGCATTTCTAAAGAAGATACGGAACAGCTTTCGTTGATTTTGGCCATCTATCAGTTTGTCATCATGTTTGCCTTTCCTCTGCTTCTCATGAGTTTCTGTTATGCTCGGGTCATCAAGGCACTTTGGATGAGCACTGTCACCATGACTGCCATGACCAGGCTCAACAGGTGACATTAGCATTTTGAACTTTTTATATCTTTCATTTCTCACCGTAAAATGTTCCTTTATTACATTACATTTCTTGCGTTGCAGCTCGAAGATGCAATTTTAGAAAACATGGTTTTAGACGAAACCCGATTTTTAAAACATAAGACAATCGTTCAAAAACAGTTCCAGATAATTTGTGAACAGGTCTAATTCCTTAAAATGTTATGTACACATCAGACGTGAAGTTGAAAGGAATCAGAAAAACTCAGCAAACCTTTAATTTATATTCAGATACAATGAGATACAAATACAGGACAAACGAAAGGCAGCTGCTGTGCTGCAGACAATCGTAGACCCATCGATGATTGCTAATATAAATTCATTTGTCATATTCATTTCTTTAATCATTTAGTACGACCCAGTTTGATTCCCGTAGCAGTATCAGTGGGGCTTTGCGCAACAGTGCTCAGGTCACATCGCACTCCTCGTCCACCAACAGTTTCGCTCACCGGAATTCACCCACCCGGTTGTCCGGCAATTCAGATGACGTCAAAAACGCCCGTAAGCAGGTAAGAAGACGCCGTTGCCCAGCGCCAACGCCATCAGAATTAACAGGAATTGTCACTTAGTGGTTAGGTGCTTTGCGTATCTGGGAGAGTAGTGCTCAGTGCGGTAAGATGGTCGATAAGTGGTCTTTTTGCAGCCCCATGCCATTTATGCCATCTGCGATAAACTTAATGCTCGCAGCCGTGATCTTGAAATCAACACTGACTCAAGCACTCACGCGCATATTTATATAATTCATAGATAGCTGAATTTACGACTGCATAATGTTGTTGCTACACTTATCTTAGTCCATTTATATAGTCACAATTTCACGGAATGTTGGATGTTTTAATCCATGAAATCTGTCTTCATTTCCAGTTTTATCTCTCAATTATCTCTCAATACTAAATAAGCATAAGAAAAATCGAAAGCAAACTCCAAAAGCTCGGTTTACTCTTGAATGAACCTTCCGAAAATGATATCAAGTTGGAGTTTTTTACTTGATTACTTTCTGTAGCCTAAATAAGCAGGACATATTGCAGTTATATGAAGTACGTGAGGCGCTTCGCGTAAAAGTTGAATTTCAGCCGTTATAATATGTAATAGGCGCAACAAGGTCTGCATATTTTTTGCATGGTGGGCATATAGGGTCCTACTTTGATTCACATTTTAAGCAAACCAAACTATGCTTCTAAGTCATTTTTTAAGTAATCAATTAAAACGTCAAAAGAAATGTTTTTTGCATTATAAAATGCCACGTTCCAAAGTTCTAAAACTCGGCTGTTTTAACTTTTTTCATTATTATTATTTCAAATAATAAATAAGAAACAGCAGCAATTATGTTTGTTGGTTTAGTCTTCCATTGACCAGCCATTAAAACAGTTTTCAAAAATAATGCTCATGTTACCAGATACATATAGCTCAAGCCTCGGGCATTTTTTCTGTAGCTAAAAGGAATTTAACGGTTGGTGTATATTCCTTAATGATACAATATCACCTTTCATGAGCTTTAGATCACGTATTTGTCAGCCTAATTGTTCGTGAACAATGGTGACCTCTTTATTCTTCGCTAATGAGGTAGCTGCGATTTTGTTACCTTGCTTATCTCTCTCAGAGCATTAAACCTTCAATTTGGGAATTTTTGAATGACGCCGGTTCGTGTTTTTCCCGACAAGTCTGAAACAATGCCTCATTTATCTTCATTTTTTCCCTCGGTATTGGACGTGTCCTTTGCTGCAAAAAGTCAATCGTGTTATCTTTGTCAGTCAGTGACTGAAATTTCACGCCACCAAAATGTAGGGTGGGCTCAGAGCTCTCCACGGTCATCAATTATAATTGATACGCTTACGTTACTTTATTAGACTGCGAGGTAATTAGAGCTCCGAAATTATGGGATCGCATTGGACGATGACGCTAATTAATTCATGGCTTTCCTTAGTTTTTTCTTCGTACGAAATCACCGGCATCTTTTCATTCACTTGCAATCATGAATCATGATCGCATACAATGAACGTCAGCTTACTTTATATTTGAATATTATTATGCATTAGTGTAATGGTTTGATGTGCATGTTTTTTTGCTGCGCACGAAAATATCTCAAAAACCACTCCGCAAGAAATGGTTGAGGTGTTAGTTTTGTCACTATTTTATGCCGTATCGATTGAAAAATGTTCTATACGTCTCAACATGCATTACTGAAGTTATAAGCAATATTGTCTGGTGATGATAGAAAAATCACTATGTACTTCATTCAGTTGTGGATCCAGAAAAAAATGGCAGGGTTAAATGAAGGACAGGGATGTATGTATGTTGTACAATCGTGATACAATTCATTAAATTGTTGCCTTCCTTCCTTCTAAGTTTTAATATCTCTACTGCCTGTTGAAAATCACAATGCAAAAATAGCCATGTTAATAAAGAGAAATAATTATAAGGAAAAGATGACAATCCTCTCTATCACCTCTCAATGGATAGAAATACAAGTTGAATTGAATATGCGTATGTATTAAATACTTTCATTGGACAATCATGAAACATAAGCCTCTGCCTCTCTAATGGATTTAGCTATCTTTGTTGACAGCAAATCTGTTTTTAATTTCACGCCACTTTGTTAGGCAATTACTCAACTCTGCGGCAGTCCCTCGACGAAGTTTATTTTACATTTAATTGTAGGAATTAATTCTATCCCTGCTGCTTTACATTTTAATATGGACCTGTCAACACGATTAGCAGCTGTTAGCACGCGTATAATTAGCGTAATTTGTTTTTGCTGTTGCAACAGCACCTTATTCCAGCGAAAATCTATACCGTGGAGAAGGGATTTCCACGAAAAATATCATTTCGTTTTAACTTGGCCGTCTTGGTGAATGCATGACATGCTGAAAATGAGATGCTAAGTCGTAGTGCTTTCTTCAATAGGATTTTAATAGCGCCCCTGTCGTGCTTCAGATTTCTTCTTAGAACGAAAATCAGATTTTCTTTTTCTTCGAGAAAGGCTTCATTGAAAATCATGAAACAAAAAACCGAGCTTCCTGGAGTGCTTGATTTTTATTTGCAAATCGTCATTGATCGCCACTTGATATCAAAACCGCATTCCTGTTCCAAACTTGAACGCCTGGGGGAAGGGCCTAACGCTTTAGGAAGTTCGGTAGAAAAAATAGAGCCCAAAAATGTGGTTGATTAAATTCCTTGGAAATACAATTGAAATCATGAAAAAAAGATGGTAATATTTGCAATCAAATGTTGTTGAATCGCAGCACTTTTGCAACCAGTATATTAATGGAGACTAGGACATGGTTTGAATTATTCAATAACCATGGTCTGTTATGTCAGGACTACACGTGCCGTTTATCAGATTGATGGGGATTTATAGGGGCTTATTAAAATTTTTAGGATGTATACATGTACTTTATTGTTTTTAGAAAAAAAGGTCTATTGATGCAAAGGTACAAAGATTATACCTGTTGTTGTTATACATCTATACCTGTTGAAAATGCATCTGGCAGTCACATTTTGTTTTGAAAGAATGGAATTTCCTGTAATCCACAACTCATTTCATATGAAATGTGTTAATTTGTAGGTGATAAAAGCTCTGTAGAAGCAAGTTTGCCTACGGTTTAGCCAGTTTTGGGAGGTGTGAGCAATAATGCTTCTAAATTTCTTGTATGCATTTACTGAACAAGGTTCACTAATTCCGATGGACTCACTCGAGCTGACCAACGCTTTAATGTCTGATTACGCATGCCAAGCATACACTCCTTCATCGCCAACAAGGATTACCTGGTGTGATGGGCAGATTATTTGGATAAAAAACCTGGTTGCCCCAAAGCCCTGATGAAGTCACGTGCGCATTGTCAGCCTACGATGATTTCAGAATTATGTCGCTATTTATTTATTTTTTTGGCCTGAAAACAAAAATGACGGAAGTGAATATGAGCTCGTGGATTTGTTCCTTGGTGTGGTAATGTGCCTGAGCAGAGGATGAGTGAGACCAAGATTAATGGGAAAAAAACGTGCGGGTGCCGAACCGAGATCCTAGAGCGACGTAAACCAAATATTGGCTTTCGTTGTCGATAAGATTATACGTGCGTCTGGGGTAACAGGGTTTTAAGTGGATTGCTACGTTACAATTAACGAGCTGTAGTGGTTTTGGCCAAATTAGAGGTATTATCTTTTGGACGGCTCGATGTTCATGAACTAAATATGGCTTCGTTTTCAGACTGCTTGCATGGCCATTTTTACTTGTATCACCTTGCCAATTGAACACCATCATAGGACGTATTAGGGGCCGTTTATAAAGGACGGACAAGCATGGAGAGTGGATGGGATTTACACTAATAGAACGATAATGATCTAACGAGGGGAGGGGTTGGGGTAAACAAATTTTGACGTTCAATTTTCATTTAAAGCTTTTGAGTGCAGTGGAACATGTCAATGACGACCATTAATTCTCTAAATAAGCACATACATCTAAATGTGACTTTTGTTTACCGTAGGATATTTTCGTGAATGGACGTAATGGCGTTCCATAAATAGACGTCATTTAATGCCTTGTTAAAGCGTTACAAAAGACCATCTGTTAACATTGACGTCCCTAAAGTAATTATTTTAAAATTACCATGTGTTAATTCAAATTTTATTCAATTTAATTTTTTTCACTGAACATGACAATAGTCTCTTGCCATACATTGTCTTATTTTACAAAACTCAATATTTCAAAAACCTATCCAATTTATTCAACATTTTCACTTCAATGCAACGATAAAGAAAAACACATTTTATTAATTTTACAAATGGCAACATTCCACTCATATGCACTGTTGTACAGCAAGCAATCATGAAATATTTCTACTATTTTTCATACGAAATAAGAAATCGTCAATAAATAATACAGATCTCCATAGCAGTTAGCTTTTTGTATTTTCCATTTTTTGCTTTATATTTATTGTCAAAATTTAAAAGGATATAAGGTTTTATATTTACTGTTCATCTTTTATCACATTCATTCCTTGAAAAACGCACTATTCCGGTATGCACACTTTCTTAATCTACATGTTTTCTTCCTAACTATATCCTTATATTTATGGTTAAAACGGTACTTTTTTTGACGATATATAAACCTATGAACTGTTTAATTTTAAATTTAGTTTTCTATTACGACTTCAAGGCTATCAAAATTTGAAGTCATGTTTTGTGGAAAGTTAACGGAATTTAATCTGAAATGGCACAGAGCATGTTATGGATTGGCTTTTTTGAACGACGACATTTGTGGTCGGCCCTTTATTTCTGATCTAGTATCACTCCAGCGGATACTCAACATTATATAAGGTTAGAGCAGTTACCAAAAATTGCAGTAGAAATGTGACAATTTTAGCATGCATTTTTCTACATTTGTTGCTGAACAATGGCGTGAGCGTTCGTGTATGTCATCACAATTTCTTAGCCAAAATAAGCCACTGTGACTGAGAAAGAGAGAGGCTGAGAAATCCAGCGCGCTCCCATCATCCACTTGAGTGTTTCTGCAGTGGCCTTTGCAGGCAATAACGTGAGTCTTATTTCCCCAGATACAGTGAATATACCAATTTCGCTTTTTTGGATTATCCTTACGTTGGTTAAGATTTTCCTCATAGTGTGAGAGGCTGTGCCTTCGTGTCGTTACGGATGTTTTTTAAGGTGCCAATGCAGAAATGAACAATATCTCGCCTTCTTCCCATTAGACTCACTCATGCAGCATAAAGTGGTCATTCGCTGGACTACTTCTCATATCAGCGCCCTTGACATTTACTTTTCTTGTGCTTGAGGAATCCACGCAGAATTCAGCTTTCCCTTCAAAATCGGTCTCCACTTCCTTCATTGCTGTAGCATCGATAGTACAGAATCCGATTTGAAATTCTGGACGAGAACAGTCTTTGAAAAATAAAAAACAGGGACTAGGTTTTATGGATTTCCCCCAATTCGGACAAGGGACTCGTCTATGAAAAGTCGACTTTGTGATCCCCCTTATTGGCCACTGCCTTCCGAATCATTCCGATAATATTATGTCAACATTTAATAAAAAAAAGTGAATTATTATAAATTGTTCTATCTACATTAATGTGTCCGAACATATCACTCGGGATCAAAAAATATTGAACATGTCGTTATTTGAGGCTGCTGTTGTTAATGGGCTATTATATTAGATAAAAATGACCAATAATTCACGCCTTTGTTGGACGAGGTGTCTTTTGATTTAAAAGGAATAACTCGCTTTTGCGTTAAATACTTACTCGTGTAAAACTGGTCGCCAACTAGGATCTGAACTATTTTTTATAATTTGAAAATGTCCAGTTTATTTGTAAAAAATGAGTTAATATTATATATATTTTTATCCATGGGATATATTTTGAAATTTGAGAAATAACGGAGATATTAGTGGATGACCAAAACTACACTGAGGAAAATAAATTTAGGAATTATATTTTTAATGCAATTTTTTTGTCTTGCAGGACATCTTTTCAGTGAGTGGTCGTTATTGACATGTTTACTGCACTTGAGCACTGTTAAATTGTTTTCTGGCCGCTACCCCTCCTTTAGTCCATAATCTTTAATATTTTGTGAACCCTATTCCCTTTAACAAGGCAATCACTGCTAACAATGCTGTAGCCAGTGGTTGCCAACATTTGCACAAACATTTCGAACTGATTCAGCAGATCGGGAAATTGGTTGCAGTTTGGGTGTTCGAAAGAGTGACAAAATTTATTTCATTATTACCACGCATGACAGGCTGGAGAAGGGCGTTGATTTGCGTTTTTCGAACACACATAAATAGACTTCATTAATTTTTAAATTCACAGCTCGCGTACGAAAGTGGCTGCTTGCAAAAGCTTTTTTTAGGGAAAGCTCGTTTGCAAGGAGGAGATTGGGCGTCCGCATTTTTCCACCCAGTGTAGGAAATAAATTGTCTTTCCTTTTAAAATTAATGGAGATTTAGTGTAAAACTAGGCTTGACATCCCTCTTGAATGCATCTTTCCCCCTCTTTCGTGTCGCCTTCACTCCTCGTTATTAAATAGGGATGAAATATTCGTTTTCCTCCGTTTTCAAAGCGTCGTGTAAACCTTTTCGAAGGCTACTTCCTATATTATTTAACAGCAACTTGTTGTGGCTTTTAAATCCGCGGATATAACGCTACCTATATATCAGGTCGATAGCTAAATAGAGATACTGGCATCGACCTCAAATTCGAACGCACATTTGCATATACGTGTTCGGTATTAAATTCAAAATGTGATAAGACGCTGCTGCTTGTCGCTTTTCAAAATTTATTCCTAGCTGCTTATGCAAGGAATGGACGGAAATATATGAGCGGTCAACAAGATTATTACCATGGTAGGCGTTTGAAAGCTGCACGAGCAATGATCGAGATAAATGCTAGAGTTTGTAAGCGTACATGTAGTCAGACATACCAAATTGGTATCTCCTTGTATGTTCAACGTAAAGGGCGTTTAAGTTCAAGATTAAGCGACGTGTTCGTTCGATATTTTTGCTCCTTAAATTTCAAGAATTCACGTTGGTGTGAAGAAAGTTAAAGTGTTTTCTAGCCTCAAGGGCCGTCCATAAAAGATGTCTGAGGTTGTAAGTGGCTGTGCTTGCACAAATCGTATGATCATGGATTAGAGTTTTAAAGGTTAATCTCATAAATACATTGAAACCTGTGAATAACGACTACTTAATAGCCCGTGAATAATGTCATTTTCCTAAAATAGACACCACGAATTGGACATTATGTCTACTTTAGTGACATTTAAAAGAATAGCAAAAGGACGATCATGTTAACACAAATGTCCTCGAATGATGTCATTTAAAAACATTATTAGGTCCAAAATCGAATGCCCTTAAAAATACGTCACATTAACTTTTGACTTGATGATATTTGAAAGTAGGACGTTACTTTAGATTGAAGTTTGATGTTATTCACTTTGTCGATGCTTATTCCGGAAATACACGAAAATGGGACGAAACAGAGAAGGAGAGGGGAGTGGGTACGCTTTTGTTCAAAGGTTAATGGATTTTGTGATGGACGTCCCTAGAAGACTACCGCTTATTAAGGTCTAATTAATTTTTAAAAGATCATAGGTGATTGCTTTATCGAAATAGCTAGTATCAAACTGATAGTAAATGACACTTTATGTAATTACATACCTTGTATCTACTTTAGTGCCTGTATTCGATCCATCAAATCACTGTTAATTATCTATGGTTTAATACTGTTTTGCGATCAGTTTGAAATCGGTTTATGCTTATATTAGAAATAGTAAATAATAAATATAACAATACATATACTGTAAGTTATAAGAATCCCACTACTGATTCTTAACAACATTCTGTTTATGAAAATGTTAGTAATAATCTGACGCATATTCAGCCTTAATGCGGCACTATTTCTTTGTCATGTTGAATAATGCACCTCTATTTGAGATCCAAATCATAATATGGTTTAATGTGTCATTCATCTAATATTATAATAAGAAATGAACGGCGTTTATATATATATATATGTTTTGGAAAACGCCTTTTTCTCTTCGAGTCAGGTTTCTTTTTTCATCGGTAAAACAAAAGAAGAAACGTCTCATATACTTTACAACCCTGCCTCAAGTAATTTTTTTTCTGATGACATTATTCTATCCCAAAGGTTAATATACAGTATATCCACTTTAATGAAATCTGATTATATTTATTAGCTTCCAATCTTCTTGACATTTTTATTAGCTCCTTCATAGGGTAAACGACAATTTTAAGGTAAAGTTCTGCACTTTCTAAAGTGAGTTTGGTTGAGGTACTTTAATTTAGGTTATTTATATCACAGTTTAAAGCTTATAATGCTTATGTCTTATGGCCGAGATTAAAATTCGAGCTGATAATGCTCACAACAGCTTTCCAGCGCAGTCGTTAATGCAGAACGTTTATAACACTTATCTCGCAAGCTCTCCATTGAATATCAAATTAAAACTGAGTTCATGGTCCTATTTGTAACTCGTTTATCAGATCTCTACTTTGTGATAGGAAAGTATTTGCATGATTTGAAATACAACCGTATTTTAAGATCAAATTCGAGGTAGTATATTTAATTAAACGAACATGACCTCAACACAGCTATGTTTTAGCGGATGCGAATGCAAATTCTTTTCAACTTTTTCGGAATCGAATGCATTTGGAATGGTTCAGGAATATCGATTTACTTAAATAATGTAACGGAGCCTATAATTAGGCAATAGTCTATGAGCTTTAGGACCTAATGAATGCATGATGGAAATATTTGAATACATGTACGCTGGAAATGATATCTTTGAACCAAAGACCCACGAAATATACATGTATGTCAATGTCATGTTTGGCTTGCTTCAGCTACAGAAATTCGTTGAATTTCGTCAACACGAAGCTTATAGATGCCTCACGTTTAAAAAGTGGTCATAAAACTCTAGAATCCAGGGATAAAATGTCGAATAATTTTAATTTTTGGCAACAAATTTATGCAAAGCACTCTTACATATATATTTGAATAATATCTTTAGCGTTATAGAATTTAAACATTTTATTTTATTTTCATCCAAATGATAAGATTTGTCATGGGGATGTACCTGGCGAACAAAGAAGTAGCCTTGTAACTCTGATTATTTACTAATGAACGTCTTTAATTCGGTTGGCAATTATGGCGAACACGCGGACTTACGCAGAAACCATAACACAATAACACGCGTGACAAAGTAGGACTGGATGTTTCCCCGGCTGGGGATTGACAAAACGCCCCTAGCCTCCCTTTCCCTTCCACTTATATTCCACCGGTGACCTTCCGGACATTCCCGGCATACCTGGGAAAATACTCGTCCCCCACTCATTAGTATGCGAAGGGCAAGGGTAAGCGCGAATCCTCACAGATTTTACGAGAAAACTTAGCTTATTTTTTAAATCATTTTACATACAGTAGTGCAGGAAAAACGGAGTTTGAAAGACCAGAAATTGTGACATTTTAGTGGTAGTTTTCTAGTTTTAAAGCAGACTGTGCAATAATTCGGTGCTAATTCCTGGAATAAACAACATCCCTTCTCATATATATTGTTTCACAGATATAATTTCAATTGAGTTTCTTATAGAATATTTTACTTTAAAGACTAGTTTGTCATATGCCATCCATGCAACAACATTTTTTATTTTATCTACATTGGCCAGAATTTTGTAATAGCTAAAAGCAATATTTTTGCAGCTGTATGGTCAGGCTCTAGATTCTCACACATCTCGTCCATTGTTTTATTTTTTCTCAGGTGATCAAAATGTTGATTTTGGTAATTCTTCTGTTCCTGGTGTGCTGGGGTCCGATCCTCATTATGAACATAATGATGAAGGTGGGCCTGGACCACTACACCAAATCGGCTTACTCGCTGCGCATCACGTTTGCCCTGCTGCCGTTCATCCACAGCTGTCTCAACCCGATTATCTACAGCTTCATGTCCAGCAACTTCCGGCGCATGATGATGCGCACATGCACCACGCAGACGTGCGGCGGCGTGCACGTGCCCACACTCTGCTGCCAAAAGGGCAGCGACGCCGTGCGCCTGCGCTATAAGTCCACCAATTACGAGCTGGGCACCAATGGAGACGCCCGCAGAGGCCACGCCCGCCTGAACCACACCTGTAGCAACACGTGCTCCACGGACATCCGCACCAGCCCTATCACGGAGTGCGAGAGCATGATCCTGGATAAGGTAAGTGCGACCTACCCATGTGATCGGGTTCAGTGGAGAATCCAAGATTTCACAAAAAATATTTGGGGATGAACAGGGCACGAGAAGGGAAAGGAGGGGGGGGGAAGTGTAGGAATGACTTCTGAGGTCAGTGAAATTTAACAGAAAACAACCATATGTAGACACCAATGTCAAGTACTAACACTGTAAGTCTTATGAGCAAACAAAGCAGCTTCGTTGTAATATCAGTCTTATAATTAATTAATGGACACTCTAAATCAACAAACCCACGTAGATTTCTCTGGAGATGTAATTAATATATCATGCACTTCCCAGAGGCAACGTTTCTAATAATAACTGGTGCAACTAATAAAGCAACAGTAAGCAAATATTTGTTGGCCATTTATGTTCAAGATTTCAAACTTTGTATTACTTTGCGCAACCATGATGTAATTATCATAAAATATTGGTATGAAAATGAAGTCATTTAAAACTTAATTAAAAATGGTACATATATATTCAATTTGCTTAACAATGAAAATAAACCAGAAACCTGAACAAGCTAGAAAATTGACTTATTGTCAGTTTTTAAGACATCAAATTTCCGAAAAATGCTTTTGGGACAACCTAATCAGTGCAATTAATGCGTTCATTTTCGGGATTTGCTTCTTCCTAGACTTCGATGAACTGAAGCGGAGCCGATGGATTGAATATTCGATTAAACTCCATAGTGACGTCATTCCGAATGTTTTACGTCAATCAAAGAGGCTTAGTTTCTGATCAGTCAACGCACTGCAGATCGATAGACCTGCGGTGATCCCGGTGCAATGTTTGGCTGTGGGTCATCGATTCGTTTAAATTCATCCTCTACTCGATTTGCAACTGATGCGGCTTTGGTACCCAGATAATCGTTGTCGACTGAGGATTGGACCCCGCCACTGACCATTAGTTCGGTAAACCCAATGCGCACCATTGTAATGGCGAACACAATCGCAAATAGGACTGCCAGATTGCACCGTATCTCCCTTTATCCACTCCTGAATAACACGTAGCGTCGTTTCTTCGCCTTGCATTGTGTTTCCATACCAATTTCGTCACGTCTTTAATGCTGTATATTTTACGCTTTTAACGAACTGACATTTTTCCAGTATTTTTATTCATTCGTGATTGCACACACCTACTGCGTGTTCACTGTTTGGCTAGCTATAATTTGTAAGCCAAGTAATTATGAATTTAAGATTCATGTTTTTAAAGATATAAACGTTTTGGTTTTCTAACCAAGACGTTCATTATGGCATTATGGCAATGAATTATTGAAGTAAAAATAGGCAATGACTAAATCATATTATCAGGACTATATTTTTTAAATATAGTTTACAAACAGTAAGTATTTTACCATATAACAATTTCTATGAATTCTAATCACGCTGCTTTACTCGTCACATTTTTTCCTTTCTGAGAACAAGTCCATGGTTAAGTCATGAGAAGGCTGATCCAAAAGCATGTCCACCAAGCAAAGCAAATGACTCGTAGGCTATATGTTTTGCTTGAAATGCTTATTAAAAGTGTTAAATTTATTTTCCCAAATGCAGAATTGGTTCTCCACCAAGATTTAAGCTTTGGTTTTTAATTTCAAAATGTACTGAAAAATCAATAGGCGACCTGCAAAAGGGGGCTTCCCTGCATTACAATCTTGCATTTCAGGTTACATGACGTTTTCTTTTTCAGATTTCTTAATTTTCTTATATATATATAGACGAAACATTTTTTGTTATAAACTAAAGCTGAAACCCTGCACATTGAAGACGACCAATTCTACATTTTTCACCTAAAATTCTTTTTAATAATTAAATCTGTCATTTTCTGAAAAAAAAATATTGGTAATTTCGTTAGCTTTGATAATTGCACTTAAGTGGAGAATAACGTTCTTTAGAATTGATATTTTAAGAATACTACGTTCATAATGCTTAAATCTTTTTTTTAAATTTACATGATCACACACGATGAATAGTCCACACTTTGGATCACAAAATAAAAATAGTATGACATCTACACGTACAGTACATGTATTGGAATAATGTTATATAGATTTATTTGTCAACAAATCCAATTTATAAAAAATGTAAATGCATGTATTCCACTGTTGGTAATATTAGTCGTGATCTAAAGTGTTCAATTCGTAAGAACACCCTCATGGTTTCTAATTGGCATTATTTATCATACAAAATAAAAAATACTCATGAAATAAATGTACGACTAAAAATGGTTTAGGCCATTGTTTTGCGTTAATTCCGATACTTAATTGCGTTAAATTTTCTTCTTAAATCGGTCGATCAAAAAAACATTATGGCCGACTGCACTGTGCACGTCTTCATTAAATCTACCTGTATTCGGAGATCCACCGAAGACATGCTGCCGTCATAAGGCAGCTTCATGTACAGTATATGGTTTGTGTACAATATTACATGTATTCAGAAAAAAAGCTCGTATGTGTGGTAGTTGCTGTTTATGCCTGTTTTCATTGACTGGTATACATGTACATGTATTTCTTTCACGCAGTGATCTTATTTTTCATTAATGTCATTTGTGGTCCAATGTACGTTATGTATAACTACATGCATATAAACCGTTCAGTTCATTTCGAATAAGGGTGTAATATGTAATACATGTAGATGAAAATCGACATCCGCAGTCTGCTGAATTTTATTTAGGCTTTTAACTAATTGCATTTAGGAAAAAATTGCATAAAATTCTGTTCGTTATAGTTTCGCTCACAAATTCTTTTGATCGTAAATTTTTATTTCTGGCGTATTGTAGTCTTACATCGTAATTCTTTACACTTTTTAATCTAGTGAAAGGAAAGTCCTTATCAAATCAGCGTGGGCGGAGAGTAATTAAAATAAGCCACAGATGTACACCTGCAAGAGGATGCGTTTATAGGCAAGGGCTAAGCAGACCTTTCACAATCATTACTAAATTAGTTAAAATTACATTATTGATGGCATCGTCTAATACAGTACCGACTAGCATTACTCCTTTATTACTTGTCAGCCGTACATGATTATGTTAAATTAGTTAAAATTAAAATTTGTTTCAGACATTCCATTTCAATTTACCTCAAAAGATCATTAATTTAACGCTCTTACCCTCTTTCCAAAAAATTGGCATCTTCCAGTCTGTGACATTCCATGCGCCTGATGACCCATGACCGCCCACTTTATGTGCCAACATATACCCTACGGACCGGTCGTCCTAAAGTAGCGAGCTTTAACTAACCTTTGTAAATACAATATTAGCCGAAAACATTTCACAGTGCTTCGAAACGTTGTGAAGTAATCAATATGACAAAGCAAATAATTGATCACAATAGCCAACGCTTCTTTCTTCACCAAAAATATCGGATAGGCCGAAGGTAAGTTTATTCAATTCCCAAATTTTTCATTCTCAAACGCTATAGGAATGAAAGACGTATATGTTTAAAGCTGTATGGATGTGACAGCGAAAGTAGCCTCCCGAGAGCATAAACTCGCGAGTGGACACGGTACTGCGAGTGCTATCGGGAATTCGCTTTCGCGAGGCACTGAAAGTGATCAAGTGGACACGGTCCTGACAGTTGATGTCACGAGAAAAACTATCAAATGGACAGACTAAACTGCTGACTAAGAGAAATTACTCTCGTTAGTTACTACCGCTCTCACCTCTCAAATGGACCCACTTTAGCCGGAGACATTAATAACAAACAAACCTTTGAGCATAGGGTGAAATTACAGTTCAGGTAGTTTTGCTTACGAGAGCAGCTATTGAGCTCCCTTAAAACGTGACTATAAGTATGCAAATGGAATGATTGTTCCTTCTGTTGCTTGGGGGTTCGAACTAAAGCACATCATTTGCCACAGCAACGGCTTTTAGCAGCAACATTGAAAAGTTTAAGCGCTTGTGAAAGCAGCATTATAAACAGCTAGTTTTTTTGTGAAGGAACATCACTATGTACAAGTGTGATCCAAATTCCGTATGCTGGCAACCTCATTTTTATTTGCCATGAGATAAACCAACAGGTCTGTCAGCGATTAAGGGGAATCAGTTTATAAAATTTCGCTTAATCTCTTCACCTTTGAGAACATTCATTTCAACATTTTGCAGTGTGAACACTTCCCAGCTACGCCCCAAGTACGTGTATTCGCTGACAATGGTCCCCATGGGCATTGTAAACGTAATAAAGTTTACAAATTCAGGATCCTTAGCTGAAAGCATTTCAAATGCTTGCTTGTTTCCATGCAATTTCGCGCATTATTAACTTCGATCAGTAAGATTTTGGCGCTGAAGTAATAATGATGTTATCGTGTAGTTGTTATGCAATTATGATCTGCGAGCCTGATATCAGGGTTTTAAGGTGATAGGCATTTGCTTCTATGAACTTTAAAGTAACGATCCAAGGCTACTGTGAAAGCTATGAAGAGATTGCCCAACTGCAGATTGCACATCAGCTTCGGTAGGCTAATGAAATGCTGAGGATAATCCAAAGGGCAGACTAAAGGGTATGATGGCAGTTGCATGCTGTAGCCCTCGTAACATTGAACGCTATTGCAAATGCTGATCATGTTTATTTTTGTTTTAAAAAAGTGTCTTCCGGCTTATCAATGCCCTTCAATACAGACTGCTTCAATGCAAAACAAATGCAAACATTTTTCCGACAGTCTTTTAGTGAAACTGATTATTGTCGCTGCTGAAGTTATTTCTTTCCATGTACAGTAAAATGTCACAAAATCCAAAATATTATCAAATACATGTAAGTGCATTTTAGATTTGTTCCATAATGGGACATTTTCCAATATTGCATATACTTTAAATACAGGTGGCACTAGCTGATGCTTAATTGTATTGCATAATCAAAAATACGCTTATCCAAAACTATGTTTGATAATGCTTGCATTGCATTTTCTGTTTGTTTAATGACCTTAGCACCAGACACGCCAGACACGATTTTTATGACTAAAAACGCATTTCAGCGTTGTGACAAGTCAAACTAAAAATATTTGAATATCAACCCTTCCCCTCAATGTCGCAATAAATTGAAGTGCTGTATCTGTCTTTAAAAAAATTGCTATCCCGAGGGAAATTGAGTACGGGTTTTCCCTTCCTTCATTGATGTATTGCTGTAATCAAGATCAAGGGGAGAGACTTAATTCTCTAAGGTTTGTTTTTCACGGTATGCATAGGTTTTTCGGCTCTCGTTAATTCTCGCCATTGAACCGAGATTGATCGAAGTATGTAATTAGTCGCAGGACGGATTTGTGCATTTGCATATATGCATATCCCAGGCGCCTGTTGATCAATCGCACCATGATTGCTTGTACAATCGGAATTCTCAGACCACATTCAGGGATTCGAATCACAAGTAGACTGTTAATAACGTGAAAGTCGCGAGTAAATCACCAGGGATGTGCAATTTAAGAAGCTATTTATTCAGCTTTACAGTATCTCGCGCCAACAGATCCTATGGGGAAACGCAGTTTTCACGCCATTTTGTTGTAGAAATCCTCACTTGTGCAAGCTGCGTGATGAATGTCTCTTTTTGGAGCATAACTTTTAATCAGCAACTGACGCTATTATACAACTTGTAAGACACCTATTTGAAGCGAAAGATTTCTGTATGCTTAAAGGACTTATCGCACACCGCATAGAACATATTGGACATTTTCAAAAAATTGTAAATAAATGGGGCTTTACTTTTCAGTAGTTATCTTTTATTATTATTCGTTAAAATTTAAGAAAATAATAACACTCATTAATGATCTGCATGTACTATATACTAACGTATTAGTGACTAGCTATAGTGTATTTAAGGATAATTTTATTGCCATGGTAATGTTAAGAATTATGGGCGAATTGGAGTGATAATCATGCTACCAATCTTGCAGTCCGTTGAAGGTAATATTTATATTTTGTGTATTCTACTGGTTGTTACGCTCTACTTCATTGAAAGTTGCAATTTTTAATCCACCACGACATATGGAACACATTCATGGCCAACCGTTCCTCGAAATTTTCCAACATGGAATTGCATCAAACAGTTTAATGACAGACTTGTTTGTTGCCTTGACAGCCTTTTGTATAATTAAAACATGTAAGCTATTTGAAGCCATCCCGTTCAGTTAAATATCATTTATGCGAGATTAATGACCATTTATTGAATGAAATGTTGAATCTGCAAATTAGGCTACTTTTTCATTCAGAGGACGCTGCATCATCAGCCTTTTTTTTATTAAATGTCAATGAATGAAAATGAGAAAAACTGTCGTGGTGCAGTGCGAGCAGAATCCCGACCTCTAGTGGCAGCCCCTGCATTGAGCTGTTTTTCTGTTACTTATCTATAATTGATGGTAAATCAATATTTCTTATCAGTCTTTTCCCATTACAACTCCATTGCTTTTGCCATCACCAGCAATCGGCGCTCATCAGATTTAGTGCACACGTAGACTTCAGTTTTAGGATACATGCATAGCGAGTATTTTAGAAATAGCTTAAGATTTTATATTTTTTATGGTATTAAGGATTTTGGCTGAACTCTATAAACTGGCTGGTTTTTTTAAATTTATCATGGATTATGTCATTTATTCCATGCTAGATTAATGGGTTGCCAATTTTTTTTCTAATTCTCTTTCTGTATTTTTTATTAGTGGCTTAAAAGCTCTGCTTAAATGAAATAAAACTGAAGTAAAACGTTTGGTTTAACCCACGTTGCCTCTGCGATAAATGCGTTCTACTTTACTAATATCTGAAACAAATGTTTTCACACTAAAGAAATTGGAACGAGAGGTTGTGATTAAATTTTGATAAGTTTTTTGGAACATTTATACAGGACATTTATCGTTTATCTTACATGTTTTTGTTGTTGCTATGAACGTTTATTTTTAGCTTAATACTTGTCATTTCCTTTTTTCTCCTCTGATTTTTATTAGTGGCCAACAAATCTAAATTAAAATGTTTTTAAATATTTAAAAAATACTTTAGAAGGAAACTACATGTTCTGAAATGCAGTTGTAAGCAGAATAAACCATGCATCTAATTATTCCCAATGTTTTGTTCAAAAGAATTACTAAGAATATTATATCGGAACTAATTTACAATAAAATGTATTTAATTTACTGTACCGCCTGTACCTACTGTTGCAGATAATTTATTACCTGTTGCCCAGGACATTATAATAACCGGTACCCTATTTACTCGAATATAAGATGCATTTTAAAAAAGTGAAATCAAAATAGGGTGTATCTCATAATCAGGTACAAAGCAAAATGCAATTTAGAGTACTGGTCAAAAGTATAAGTCAAACCGGGAAAAATCAGTGCATCTTTGACGTAAGAGCATGTAAGAATTTTTTTTTTTAAATATTTGAACCGTTTCCTTCGAGTAAATACAGTAAATATTCGATTGTAGCCCTGCACATATGACATCCATACGTTTACCCCTTCTCATAATCCGTCATTGTTCGAATGTAGCTCCCCCTCCCCCTAGACTACCAGCAATTTTTTACGATGCCTCTTAATCCCACCAACATTTTCTTTAAAAAAATCCCCATTCTGCCCTTTTTTTCTGGTGGAATGAAGATAGTCTTGAATATTCATTTGTTTGTCTTGTTTACTTAATAATCTGTGGGGAAAGTAAATGCATGAACTAAGGCATGCATAAAACATGGCGTAGAATCCCGGAGATTTTCGTTTTTCGAGCAAGAACGATGTATTTATTTATAACCCTCTATAATATTACAAAGACGATTGTGATTCCATTTTTCTTATTTTTTCACTTTTAATCATTTCAATGTTGCCTTCGCAGTTTTTTACCCCGCATAATCCAACGTTTGATCTGAATAGTCTGTGATCAGCTGGTGCGATTGAGTTGGTGTAGTTATATTTCATACACAAATGCGCTAGGCATAAAGGATGTTTATCAAACTTAGCACTGAAGACGTCATATTATGTAGACATCTCCTAATTCGATCCCACCGTCCGACATCGTCACGTTTCGACCGACTCACCCTCCGCTAAAACTGTGATGTCAAATGTGTTTGTGAACGGCCCTATTCAAGCACAGTTTTCCTTCGCCAATTAGTAGAAAGTAAACTATCACATATTAAATTGTTGATGATAATGGGTGGCGTTTATCAAAGTATTCTTTATGCTGACATTTCTCAGCGATTTTTACACTCGATCGTCTTTTCCTTGATCATAAATGTCAACTTTTATCAGTAACGTAGAAACATCCATTGGCAATTCTGGTGTCATTTTATGTCGAGTGTTGGCACAGATTCTGCAGTATTTGACTACATTTAGATACCCAGAACCTCTCGCTTTAGGGTACGCGAAAAAATCAGTCACAAAACTGGTCGAAAGGCCCAATCAGGGAAAGTCAGGTAGAATCCTAATGAAAATTCACTAAATTTTTAATGGCAATTCGAATAAAATGTTATCTAAACAAATACCATCCTTTTATTTTCAATTTAGGTTTTTTTGTGTAAAAATGTCGCCTGCGGTTTTACCTTAATAAGCAGTACTATTACAACATGTTGCATACAAAATTTAGCCCAAAATTCACAATCATGAGAACGTTTTTGAAAACGGTTCGCTTACGGCGTTGCCTAAATAATTACGTCGAAAAATATAGATAAAAATCTATGATTAACTAACTACATTTTACAAAAATGTTCGTCTATGATCTTAAAATAATGTACCGTATAAAAATGCAATCAAAAATTTACAAATTAATCATAATTAATAAGCAGTTTTAAAAAGGGGTCTAAATTAACCGTCACAAGCTCTTCACGGCCCTGTCAAAATTATAAGCAGCTTATGTCAAGTTCAAGTTAATTGCTGAAGAAACACAGAAACAAAGCCAACAGTAAGTCGTAAAAAATCGGTTTCCCTAAATTTATAAGAGTTTGTGAATTCAAAACACTTTACGGCGCTTAAATATCATTATTAGCTTTTTTAATTAAAACAATGTGCGATGTTCTTAAAAAATCGGTCAGTATAGCGAATGTCGGAAAAATACAAAATGAATGAATACTCAAAAAGCCAACCGTAACTCGTAATAAACAAGGATTTTCCTTAATTTATAAAAATTTATTTTAAAAAAAACTGTCATTAGCGAATTTATGAATAAAAATTCCCAATCATGAATTATTTTGTGGTAACATTTCGTGTATGGCGTTGTCTAAATAATGATGTCGAATTATTGTAGACAAAAATCCAGAAGCAGTTTTAGTTAATTTAATTGTCTGAGATACACAGGAAAACTAACGTTTAAATCGTTAATAAATATTAATTTCCTAGTTTAAATGCAATTGCCCAGAAATCACTAGATGCAATTGAGATGCATTTACCTTTGTGATTATTAAATATTCTTTTATGTATACATTGTATGTATGCTATTATTACTTGATTAGTCAGGGAAAGTCATGCAAGTAAATTTATAAATTGTATCATGAACCCTGATTTACAGTTGTGACATTTATTCCACGCTGCGGATGCTATTAGATTAAGAAACATTTCAACCTTCATTTAGGTGAGTATGTACATGTATATTTTTCGGTTAAAAACACTACCTTAACTACACATATACATGTACATGTAGTTGGGAAGAAAAACTATGCATATTCAACTACTGTATATCAGTATTTTTCACTGATAACCATACAATGCAGTGGTAAAATTCATATTCAAACAACTAAACACTACCTTACTCTCACCTTCTTTTGCTTGGTGTCGAGCATTATGATGGCTTTGTTTATACAAGTTGTAATTGAATTTGGAAGAAGCTGTGTTGTTTACTTGTTTTCTTCAACTCAGCTTTGAATCGCAAGATGGCATCAGGCGTACTCTCGGATCTCTCGGATACACAAATCACACCTATTTATTTTCTAAAGTGTTTTTCATCTTTGAATATAACACCCTTTTTAATGTGCTTGGCGCATGCGTACTGCCAATTGGATGGTCCCATTCAAGCTATAGAACTGCGCAAATGTCATTTAATTTTTGTCAACTGCGTTCTGTGAAAATATGCATTATCCTAGCGACGGCATACTTTCGTGGCCTTGCGGCATACTTGTCTTTGTTTTTTCTCTCTTTCGTTTGCGGATTTCGCAAATGCAGCGTTGGCAATGATTTTATGTTGCTCATTATCAGCGTTCCGTTGGTGAAACACCCACTGCGACTATCACTTCGGCATGTTTTTGCATATTTCATTGTGTTCGTAGCGTAACTATGCGAGACTGTATAATATGATGCTGTTACTAGAAACATAAACAGTCGACGAGCAACATTAACATGATCATCTCGAGTGAAACAGAAATCTGCTATGTCCCTGATAATTTGAATGTGATTCACGATGGAGAATTGGTGACACTGATCATGAAGGGATCATCATACTGTGTATACAGTAGGTTTAATGATCGAATGAATGCATTTGATTGTTAGGGATCATCATACAGTGGTTAAGTAAACTTCTAATAAACGAGGATGAAATTAGGATGAGGTTACATAGGCGTGACTGCGATATGGTTTTTTTAAAGTTCAATTTTTTTTTATAAATAAACGGGATATTTTTAAATTGTAACAAATAAGTATTTGAAGCAGAAATGTTTACACAATTATTGTTTATCGTGATCATTCTTTGATGGGCTTAGCAATGAAGCCCATAAATGACATCATTTATAATGAGTTAATGTTCTGTTAATTATAAGGTTAAAATTTGAATGACTTAAAATAGACATCATGTGTATTAAATGTTGTCATCATGATATGAAAATATCACAAACGTTGATACTTTGGACGTCATTTATTCTGAAAATATAATACGATGGCATAATAATGTTAGGATTAAGGTTACCCGTTCAGTCCTTTTTTGCTGGTCAAAATGGCGCTATTTTTGTCCAGATAAATTCTATCACGTCACCTGGACTAAGATGTTCTAGAAGTGGATTGGGGTTCAAAACGTCGAATGTATTTTGCGCCTGGCGTAGATCTTTAGCAAATGTAGCCTAGTCTTCCGCAGTGTTTAGTTGAGAGCCAAGATGATGAAAGCAAAGGGCTTTCGTTCCGCAATGCACACAAATGGCTTGTAATTCAAATAAGACTTTTTTGGTGGGTTTCATATGTGTAATTAAATTCCCCGAAAATGTCGTTATTCTCGCTAGCATTTCACCAAAACAAGGTCAGCGTCGTAGAGATATTTCTTAGCTTTGGTTTTGTTGCCAAATATATCTGAAGCACCATGCGGCAGCATTGGATGTAAATGAAATGTGTAATGCATGAGATGATTTGCTGGCTCGAACTTAAGACCCTCTCAGTAGAATTTATACATGCAGCAAGGAAATAAAAGCAATCTTTCCAGATGTAAAGCACCACTAAAACAGCTACTCGAAGCTTAATTATGCTATATTATTCACAGCTTATTTATTGTTGCTATTGTGCAAATAAATGGTAATTCTTTTCCAACAAACGTAGCATCCAGTTGTAAGTAGCATTTATTATCTTTCAATGTGTATTATCAGTTCGGAAGCTAATAAGGGTTATTAAGAATATGAATCGCAACTCAAGAAAGGCTATATAGTTTTTCTGTCTTTTTTTCAGACCCAAGCCTAATAAAACGCTGTAATATAAATTGTTAAGCATAAAATAAAACATGGCCTCGGAAATGCAGTAAAACTATATAGTTTCCATTGCATTAAGTCAGTGCATTGAGAGGTTTCTCACCGTGCAAAACATGAAATAAAATGTCAAAATAGACCAGTAAAAGAAATATACATGTTTGAAATTGTTTTTTGTTTACAGTATCGCATGTTTAGATTAGATTTGGTTGAGTTTGCGTTTAAGACTAATTAACACCAGGTGACGTTTTGTGAAAATTCATTTATTTTGGGTGAAACAGTTATAATTAGTCAAGTCAGGACTTCGTGATTTCACCGATTTAAAGATTTTTTTTATTCTTAAATTCTTTAAAAAATCTATTTTAAAAAATCAACATTTTATAAAGGCTTGTTAGATTCTAATTGGTAATTTTAATTCCAATCTATAACATTAAAATGTTAGCAAAAAATAGTCTGCTACGCTGCATCCTTGCTTAAATGAAAACCAAATGGCGCCGAATTTAAACATGCAAAACAATTGTATATCATGTCAGTTTCAATTTCATTTAAAAATCTGATAATTTTATTTCTGCGCTGTAAAGTTTGTTGAATTCTCAAAAACTTGCAAATTAAGGAATCTACGCAGGAATTGACAACGTTTGACCTGAATATGCATGTTTGGTTTTCTCGAAGAAAAATGTCGCGAGGAATACTATATGCCATTTGCGTAGATCAGGACTATCCTCAGTCTACTCAATGTTGCCTAGTTGGGAAAACCTAACCATGTTCAAATATTTATCTTGTAAACAGTATCTTAGATCAGGTTTTCCAGGTAAATATCCAAATGAAGGGTTTAATCATTTTATCATTGTTGATTTTGTAACGTATTTAACGAAATTTCTTAAGAATGAAGAAAATATAAACAAATCATGAAAGTAAAGTTATTAATATCCTGATGAAAATCCTGGAATTTAATCAGCTGTTAGTAATTTAGTTGGCATTCGCGTTTCTGGAATGTATATTAATAATTAGCCGACAAGTTTGAGAAGCTGTCACGATTTTAATAAATGCTACTACTCAAGTGAATGCAGGGATTACTTCGCTGAGAATTTAATTTGTTTTAATTGAAATCTGCTCTACTCCACTTTAGAATATTGTAATTATTACACAGTACAATCAGCATTTCGGTTTGTTCAAACATTGCAATCTAATATCTAATGCCACATGCACAGACTTATATAAAGCCATGCTACCGAAAAAAATAGTTTTGTCAATATAACTCTTTATACAATGTACATGTATATAATGGCAAATTAGATCAATGAAAAATAAACCATTAAAAACCAATTTCGCTTAAAAAAAACGTACTTTGTAATTTAAACTTCAAAAAAGCGTTCAATAACAGCAAATCAGAGAAGAAAAAATCCTGTAAGGTCATGTCAAAAATGCACAACAACTCATAAAAATGATTTCAACGTTTATTTGTGTTAATGTAATCGTTTATTCCATCAGAAAAAAATTGGCTCAATATGATAAATGTTATCAAAGCTCTTCATGTCTATCTCCCCTATCCAATCCAGCATTTCCCATGGGTAATGAGCAAATTGCTGGCGTTTCTGCTTCAATAACGTAGACACACTTGTTAGGTTCGCTGACTGTTAGCAATTTAGTTTCAATTCCACAAGACAATTGCACCTGAAATCAATTTCAACACAAAAGCAAGAATTAAGATTCAGATATGACATTTTTCACCTTGGATCTTGCAATAGAGAGTAGCTTACCTCAGTGGAGCGGGCTGGTCCATTCCAGCAACTAAGACCATTGGAATACTTCATTCTACTGTATTTATTGTTTTCAGGGCCTTCCCACTCACCCCAACGTCTTAAATCAGAAAATTTGCTGTTCATGATTTACACTAAACATAAGGACAAAATATCTATCCGTAAAATGTCGGTATATCTATACCCTAAATTGGTTTCTGAGCCCCCAGCTTTCGGCTTTTGTGTCACTTGGTCAAACATGCAAAGTCTGTATGTGTATTCACGATCGGTGTACTCAAAGCACTGCCTGTGAAGTGGTGCAAACTGGTCGTCTTCACCAAAATCAATGCTCATGGTTTCCTTAAGATCCCTGTTGCCAAGAAACAATTTCAAATTAGTCATGTGGAATGTGTGTTACTTGTCTTTGTAACAGTGGATAAGACTGGTTCTTTTCTACTTTATTTCTCTGTCCAGATCCATTACTTTTTGATTGGCTTCGGTGAATTCGGTTCGAGCAGTATTCGCCGCTAAAACGTATAAAAGATCTTGTTTATACTATATCAGTTTAACAGCAAACATTAGTTTTGGTTGTCCTTGGCAGAGTTATCCAGAAGAATTTTAACGTACCGTCAACTAGCTTCTGGGTCTCTTCATCATACTCAGGCTGAGACTTTTCAGCAGTGTCATCTTCCTTCTCGGGTACAGCAGCGCCTTCTTCATTTTCGAGATCATCGTCTTCGTCGTCATCATCGTAATGACTTTCCTCTTCAGCCAACTAGACAGATATGCAAAGACAGATTAGGAAACGGTTCAGCATTTTTTTCCTCTAGAAGCTTGTAACATACCTCTGAATTAGTTTCTACTTCGGTGGCAGATTCCTCCTTTGGAACATCCTCAGTACCTTCAGCAACTTCCGATTCAGGGCCTTTAAACTGCACATAATTTGAAATTTTAAAGTCACTCTATGGCTGGCAAAATGGGTTTCAATAGTTCAGATGAAATATTTCCATATTTTTCTCTCATCTTGTTTTACCAGAAATATGTACCACCAACAAAACATTTTTCATAATTCAAACCAACCATTTTCAGCATTGAATAATGAGGTTTCATAAGAATCCATCCCACATTCATGAAGTCCTCCTTGGTGTATTCTTCTTTATTGTTCAAAAAGAACTACCCCACAAAAAAATTTCCATTATATTTTTTTAAAGTGTACATGCTTGCAGCATTGCTGATATTTATTATATTTATTTACTTTAGCTTCTTCTTCTGTGACCACGCCATCTTTGTTGGAATCGAATACCCATTTGGCTTGAATCTCATCTACAGTTATCCTACAAAGCAATGTTGTTGATAAATTTAATGACGATATTAAGGCCACTAAAGAAGTAATCGTATTACCTGGAATCCTGGTTAGTATCAATGTCCATGAATGCATCAAGTGCATCCAATTTGTCATTTTTAGCCTTATCCTTGTCATCTTCAATCTTTTGTTGTTCTATGTTTAAAAAGAAGTAATGAGAATGATAAATAAAAATATGAAGCCAATTATAATTTCAAGTTGAATGTTAAAACTAAACAAAATGTAGAAACTAACCTTCCGCTTCAGATTTATACTCTGCCAATGCAGCTGCTTCCAACTGTTCGGTTAATGCTTTTGCAGCTAAACCAATGAAAAATAAGTGGTATTGTTTCAGCCTTTAAAATTTGCAAAACAAATTGTAATGTTTTAATACTGATGTGTAACCTTCTTTTTCACTTTTGACGGCATCAGCTTCTTCTTTCTGTTTAATTAATTCCTCCAATTGTTGCTGTGGATAAAAAATGTTACTGGAAATGTAATTGCAAAGTTTTAACTCGGATACAATATATTGACCGGGTAAATACCCTTTTCTCATCAGCCTGCCGCTTTCCTTCTTTGCTCATTTCATTGCGTATTTGATATCCCTGCGTAACAACTTCAGCAAACTTTTGTGCCTCTTCCCGAGCTTTCTTTCCTAGCTCCCTATTATTGAACAAAAACATAGAAATTTGAATATTTTACTTACATTTTTCTATGAAACTTGATTGTTCTAAAGTAACATTCAAAATTCTTTCCCCCTTAACTTACCTACAATTATTAACACACTGAGCTGAACTGACATATTCATCACTAGCATCACAGCAATCTGCCAGTACATGAAAGAATGCGTAGGATTTAATATCTTAGAAGTATGATGGTATTTTTCTAATGTTGCATTCTTCTCTTACCACAGATGCCATCATTCACTCGAGACGATGGTATGTTTAATGGTTTATGGCCCGCATTTGTACAATGGAAAATGCCATTCGGACAGGCAGGTGTTCCTAATTTGAAGAAAGGTGTCATGAAAGTTATGAGTTCCAGATAATTTTGCTAAGGTTAGCAAAAACCCTTTGCCAAAAGCTTTTTACCTGGTTCGTCGGAACCGTCTCTGCAATCGCAGTAATCGTCATTCACGTAATCAAATGGAATCATAAGGGAACCATCCAAACAGGTGAAGTTTTTATTTGGCGTATAAAATACATTCTCTGAAAATTTAAATGTATTCTATCATGATGCCCAAGTCAGGTTTCACTTTAGAATATTATAACAACAATGTCAACACATGCTAATCTTAATCTAAAAAGTAACGCGTAACAAGCACCAAAACGTGGAAAATGTCATTAAAACCAAGCAGTACAGTGGTGTTTGCAGATATCTTATCGTATAGTTGTGCTTTTCCTTGACAAATAGGGGGTATAAATTGAAAGTAGTTTCTTTGTGCGACTGACATTGCATAATTGCGGAATAAGTGGAGAAAACACGTAAGCCTATGAAATCAGAAAGCATAGATACAGGCTCGATGTACCAAGAATTTAAAGTTTCATTACAAATAATTTGGAAAAGGCACTATTTCACAGCACACGGATCCATTATCTTACTTGTGAGAGCAACCCCTCTTGGCTTGTTCACTTCCACAGCGGCACATATTAAAGCAGTCGTCAGAAGCGTAGAAAGGAATGTTGACCAACAATACATTGTTGATTTTTCGAGCAGTAAACTACTTCTTTTAATAAATAACATCCGAAAACGATGAACTGGAACAGTCGTCCTTCAGTACCCCTTTTGTGATGCCTGTATTGGAACTCTTGACTACGTCGCTACGAGGAAAGGCTCGCTAAGCACGAGTCTACGACACGTAATCTTGATGTATGGCACGCTCAAGCCAAACATAATTGGCTGGGTCTCAATTTACAGGGTGCGCATGAAATGCTTTGCCGGATAAATGGTTAACAATGGGTTTTGGGTTAAATGCCGAAAGTCTCTATGATCCTCGCATTCTATACTCACAGTAGAATTAAATTGAGAAAATGTAGTTCTGATATCGTCAGCTGCTTGTACATGTAGATACAACCTATTTACATGTAAATGACATGTAGCCGTCTATAAATGATGTCACACTTTTTTGCCTCTTTTTAAACACCCCCCACCCCTTTGTCACAATTGTCACAAATTTTACTAC
>JAQIXS010000757.1:0-39197 GCA_034700785.1 Rossiulus vilnensis | reverse complement strand
TAAGTATAAAACACAGCACATGTGTACAGGAAATAAATGTCGAGTCTGCAAACCATTATGAAATCTCAACTAGAATTCAATTCTGTACAATAAATTAATTTTACGAATGTATTTTATTCGCATGTCATACTCAAGAACATAATATTAATTGTGGAAAAAAAACTCGCAGTCAATTCAAAGTCACTGCTATTATAAACTCATCCTATATAATAAATAAAGTATTTCTTATAACTCGCCGTAGCCTATAAAATAAAAATAGGTCCTGATATTTATGGTTTGAAAATGCAAGCAAATTTTTTCTTTTGAATTATAGCTAATTCGATAGACGTCCAATGTATATACGAAAAAAATGTTGCTCTTTTCAAACATTGCACGCCGATTGCTGTCCTAAGGTCCTAGGTGGCGCTATTTTGCTTGGATACATGCCATTTACCTTTTGAGGTACACGTAATCAATAAATCTGTGCCAGTTTTACGGTATGTGAAACTTTCTCTGACAATGCTTTCAATAAAATGAATTTCGTTAGGAAATGGCTTTTGAAGATGTATCTCGTTATGTAATAGCTTTTTGATCTGGACCTACTCTTAGCGAAATGCGTGTTTGCCATCCACCAATCTGGATTTAAGAGCGTTTACAGAAAAGCCCTGAATTGTCAATCGTAGAGAACCAAAACATATAGCTTTGTTGAAAAAATGCCAATAATGCCTTCCGTTTGCTTTGATGTAACCGAGAAAGGTGGAGGTACCAGAAAATGAGGTCAGGCGTTCGCATCCAACTGTGAACCCGTGTCCTCAAAGTGCCTCTCTCACAGCAAAATGCCACAACCATGAACGCCAGATGGGTGGCAACAGGATGCAATAATTACATCAATTTCATATTAGTGCGGGTATTGATGTTGATCATTTAAAGCCAATATAAAATCTTACTCCATCCATGTGTTGTCTATACAGAAACAATTGTAGCGATATTGCTATTGCAAAATCACGATGGCCGTTTTGCGGACGACAGCTGGCCATGACAGCTGACGTCTAATTTCAGTTAAACATGCTGTAATTGGAGGGAGTTAAGTAGAAGGAGAATCTTGTGGAAGAACAATCGAACAAAGCTACATTGTGTCGAAAGGATTTGTCCACTCGAATTATCCTTGTGCATTGTAGAAACGCCAGTGAGTCTTGCTTTCAATACCACAATGTCATAACGATATCTTTTTTGACTTGTATAGGCCTACTTATTCATAATAAGCATTTGCTATTCTCCTACCATAATGCGTTACTGCTGATGCTATGCCAACAAACTCCGCTATTGCGAGCTATTCCTCACAAGAAAACTGTAATTAAAGTAGTGAATGATGCTGAAAGTTCGTGAAACTTTCTCCTTTCAATTCGTTGCGATGCATAAAAGCACTTTCGATTTGAATTGCACAGTGTCATTACAAACTGTTGACCTTAACATTATATTTTTTTCCTTCGCATATAACTCATCACAGTGCATTGATAGGAGATTTACTCCTTCGAAACCACATCCACAAAAATATCTTGAATGCATTGCAAAATTCGTAAGCAGACAAGCAGCCTTCCGTTCATTGTGACATGGAAGAGCTTAAATGAACCATAGATGTAGTACCTGGCAATGAAAGCATGTTTACAAATCTATAATTCCGTAGGTCGTAGGCCTATTTAAGAAAAATTTCGACAGAAAAGAGAAATTCCTTTGCATGTTCACAGGGTGTCTACAAAGTTTTAAATTTGACCCGTTTATTATAGCATATTAAATAAACTTTAGGAAACATTCCAATCTTTGGCGGTTTCATTCAGATAAAAAAAATCGTTTTCTGAGGTCGTATAACGATTTCTTTACAACTCATTTAATTTTTTAAAAAAACAAGACATATTCAAATTATAAAGAATAACTAACGTAATAATACAACCAATTATAATAACGTAGTTGATGCAAAATTGTGGAAAAAATTTTGCAAGATGGGTATCCTTTTGGACAAAGCTTAAGGTCATTAAATTTATTGAAAAGTCATTTATGATTAAAAATACATGTGCAAACTTTTTATTAAATAGATAGTTTTGTTTAAAATGTAAAAAATAGAAAGAAAGAAATATTTCATCTTTTTTTAATCGGCATCTGATGAAGATTGGAGGTTGTTAAAACTGCTTTCTGAAACTCGAGATAACTAAATATATAGTGTTTGACTTGCAGTTTTTACGAATGGAGTAACGTTTTCGAATTTTCGACATTTTTGAGCATTACTTTTTCGAATTTCCCAAATTCTTCGATCTGCACTGTCGAAAAATCCATTTATGCGTGACCGCCGTCTAAAGGTAACGCCCTTAAAATGTAACATGCCTCTCTTCAGTCACATTGTGCAATTAAATTTTAATTTGGTTGGTTTAAACTTCAGTATTCATAGGTGCTTACACCCGAATGCAGAAAGCTGCTTTCCCTTCCCGTTAGCTCGCATTAGTAAATGCGTTTTAATTAAATATATTCGGCCTTTATAGGTTAAAACAACAAAGAATAAGCTTTTTATTAATTTTAATTTCATGTTGGAAGGTTTCTAATATTCAAAAACACAAATTGCAACTTTATAGCTATTAATATGCATGTTTTATGCTTTCTACTTTAAAAACAGTGAACAAGTTGCTGATAAAAGCCCACAAGGGCCATAACCAATCCACTTATAGTCTTAGATGCTAAGCACAAACAGCAAAGGAGGTATGCCTAAAAGAGTAATATATACTTTAATTTATCAGCCAAGCGAAATCTTGAACATTTTATCTGGTGTTGTGGGTTGTAATTTGTTCAAATAACGTTAGCGTTTCTTTCTTTTCTAGTTAACGTTTATTTTCTGTCCTTGACGTTTCATTTTTTTAAATTGATCAGGTTCCTAAATTTCGGTTTTTTTTTCACGTAAGACAAGCTACTTCGAATAGATGATGTTTGATTTTCATTTGTATTTCTAAATAATTATAAAACATACAATGTTGACAAGGTAATGGAAAACATGTACATGTATTATCAAGTTCTGTACAAATGCGTATCCAAATATAATTTGGAATTATATGTATAAATACGTTTAGAATAACGAATTTTTCAACGTTTAAAAATGAAACAAATGCTGTCTCAGGAGATTATTCACTGACTATACGATCAACAAATGTGAGGAAATATTTAAAAATGAAGCTCCATTAGCGAATATTTCAACAAAAACTATTTATATTTCGTGTAAGGTCTTCATCCTGCATGTCTCCGTTTAATAATTATTTAACCGGTTTTTCAGAAATCGCATTAATACTGTAAACGAATAATCTGAAAATAACATTTAGGCGCCCATAAATTCTAAAATCAATACTATCCAGCAATACAGTAATATAGCGCCTTGGGAATTTTTTCTTCATATTTTTTTGTTGAATATTTGGAAGCCTTACATTATATCTAATGCATATTTTTGGGTACAAAAGATTATCAGCATTTGTTATTCAAATATGTTCTTTCCTTAAGGCTGTATCTCCTTGAAGCATCATAAAGGTGTTCTTCGTGCATTAACTTACATAAGTTCGCGATCCGCAAAAAAAACACATTTTGTTTCAAATTAATAGTTAGTGAAATCGAGCCTACTATGTGCGCATTAGGTTTACTTGCAAATCATTAAGGAGTTTTAAACTTAGTTAATTTAATCTAAAAATCTGTGGCTGAATGTGATTCTTCTCGGCGATCACATGAACTTGTTACGAGCATGAAAAGCAAGCATACAGCCGTTAGACGGTGAGAATCTCAACAGATAGCGAGTTAATGGCCCATTAAATAACCTGCCAGTCTTGCATCAGTTTGATCTCTTAGATTTTGGACCAGTCTGCTGAGTGAATCCACTGCCAAAAGTTGATGACACATACTACGCAATTTTGGTATAATATTTTTCGATTACCAGTCGTAAAATAAGCATTTATTTATCTTATATGACTTATAGCCAAAAATTCCAAATCCTGGTAAATTTTAAGTCGAATTTTTCTATGATCACTGGCACCAATCGTGTACAGTTCTCGTTCAAAAGTAACCTTATTGCTGCATACATGTACATAAGAATGTTAAGATACGAGATTAGTTTCCTTAACTTCATTCGTGCCATTTTCAAAAGAAACGCTATTGACAAATATTTTCGCGCACGTGGATTTCAATATAGGGCTTACAGTTCATTTTCACTTTTAGTGCGATTTACTGCGATTGAAATTGATAAACCAACCCGATCGGAAATCGAAAACGTGGTAATAAAACAGGAATTACTTTAAGGCTATGTGCTTCACAGTCAATTATTTGCGCCTTTACACTGAAGCACAACCGAGTTGCACGTTAACAAGCGCCAAAAATAGGTTTATCAATTAACTGGAATGTAAATGTCCTTGGTTCCTGGAAAAATAATTTAATCACTTAAAAGCCATGCGGTAGACTTATTTGCAAATAGAATAATAATTGAGCAAATTAGAAATGTATACGGTATTTTGGACTTGACTTCCTCGTTAGTTATACAACTATTCATTGACAATTTTAACAGACATTAAGGTGTTTTATTACGGTTCAAGATAAAGCAACCCTCACAATGTTAAACCTCTCAATAACATCCGTCTTACATGGGCGTAAAACAAACTTGAAAACGACTAGTAATGTCCATCATGCATTGATTATTAAGAGTATAACATGAAATGCCAATAACATGTTAATGCATCATTAATTACTGATAACTACAAACGCATGCGCACACTATAACTTATCAAGGACGATCGATTAGTGTAGCCATTTTTTTGTTAGTGACGTTTTCAATTAAGGATGGCGTTTTAAACTGTGAGATTGACTTCGCAATTCTATGTTGATGTAGTACGCATCAAGAGCACTTGTTTTTTTAAATAGTTTTCTGTGAAATACGAAGCTCAAGCACGATTTAATTGTTGTACTAGAGGGAAGTTTCATCTCTGATTTCAAATATAAGGCTTATTTATATACATGTAAATCAGTTGAAATCATAATTCAAACCCCAACATTGAGCTCTCTTCATTTTCAGTTAATCGAAATAAAGGATATGGTAATCTGACAAAATAATTTCCATTTTAAATGAGTGCACTTGTTCTTGCATCTGAGGCAAGATCCAATTCCGACTTCAATGATCATGTTTCAAAATTGATTTCTCGGACTCGTAGCCCAAACGCCGAAAATAACTTAAATGCATCCTTGTGCAAGCAGGAAAACAATTTCGTTTTTTCGATACGGCCAAATTGTTCCCGAAAGCGAGTTTAATTCTGTGATAGGTACTCATAGTCGCCCGCAGCTCCTGAGATGAAATATCTATTGAAACTCGCGTGTTTCAGTTTTAATATTCAAATAGCCCGGACCAATGACAAATTAGTAAATGTCATTTTGATTTTCCACGGGGTCTGTGCATCAAAAGATAATAGATTGTTTTCCGTTATGCTTTCAAATTTTATGGCAATAAACCGCATATAGAAATCGGGGGTAAATGGGATGGGAGATGTTGATAAAAATATTACAGCACTCTAAATCTAAAAACTCGTTTATGAGTACATAACAATGGAGGAATTGAAGTAAACCGCGCATACGCGTGCCACATTAAGTGCACTTTTTGTAATTAAGCACTGCCATGGAAAACAGTGAGCCTTGATCTAAGCAGGATAAAACAACTTTACGATTGTGACCTGTCATAACAAAAATAGCCTGTAGCCTGTCCATCATTATGGTTGAAGTTCGTGTATGACGACGAAAACGGAGAGATTAAGTAACAAAAAAATGTCAGAACAGAAAAGGTGACACTGAGATGAGACCAATTAAGTTTATGACTGTTTGCATTTGTCTACTCAAAGGCTATATATCCGGAGATTAAATAGGGGTTTAAATTGCAATCAGTAATGCTTTAGCTGACTGGAATCTGTCATCTGACAAAAACCAGTTTTAATGTCTAAATAATGTCACCGACGGCCAGACAGGGCATCGATCACTGAAATGTCGATGCGTCAGAAATAATATTCTATTTTCCATGGTGATATTAAAAGATATTGTTTCAAATTATCATTTGATGTGTGAAATACATTTATGCCAGTTGAAAACCGAGGGAAAATTTGCATTTTGTCTATTCGTGATCTACTTATTATGATTTAAAGTCCGATAAATTGTAATTATAACTCCGGTGATGCGAATCGCCTATGAATGATTTCTGTGCATTCATTCGTCACAAATTGTCAATTTGGATTGGCATAAAGTGGCATTTAGCCCCAATTATAACGGAGGTGTTTATAACGACCGTGTAATTATGGAAATCGGGCGTGCACGTCTGTGTGCTTCACAGCACAAATCCAGTTTCATGTTATTCTGATCTACATGTATATTCGTCATGCGTAATCGATGTGGTCGCATAATTAATAAAATTTATTCGATATTTAATGCCATTATGTGTAATAGCATTCTTGACCACACTAGTTTTGCATTGCACGAATAAGAAATTAAATTCGGTTTCTCTGGCATGCTGTCCCCATTCACGGCAATATAAACATAAGTTTTATCGATGCCTGCATTGATTCGTAGTAATTCTATTTTTAAAAGTTATTCTATAGATGCAGGCAAATGAACGTGTAGTGTTTTAAGAGGCGTGTCTCGTCACGCTAAACTTTGTGGACAATAAAATGTACGTCATCAATTGCCTATAAATTGTCACGTGACCCCGACCCCAAGGTCACGGCAGCTATATGCTCGGAATGTCGGTCCCTGGCGACATGGTGCGCGGAGGCTCCCGGGAGCGGGATTCCGAGGCCCGGTTACGATCCGATAGTCAGTTGTTCCCACCGGAACATTCTGACGTGACCCCGGGGTCGGGGTCAGTCCGGTGTTCCCACCGGGGGTAATTAGACCCGTCTTTGAATAATTCTAAAATATTGGCTTAGCTTGGTTCCACCAATTAGCTATTTACATTACTTTACATTTACATTACATAATATGCTTTTTGGGAGAAAATAAAATTTCCAAATCTGGCAGGATTGCCAGAAACTCACCGTTATACTAATTTTTACCTAGTTATGCTCGCACAGTATATTTTAGCCTTACTTACATGTACATGAGCCATATTTAGTTCCGTCTGCGAAACAACGCTTATATAGGCTAATAATCTGCTTGAATATATCTACATGAATATGCTTTTGAATAAGTACACTGTACAGTGTATATCATCCATGCATTGAACAAATGTAAATATACAGTTGTACACGGTCATATCATAAAAGTTCAATACTGGTCAAATTACGTGTACATCAAGGCCATACATTGTTTTTCTACTGTATATCAGGTATAAAGCCCAGTTGTCTAAACATCTCCAAAAATTATTAATAAATGTAATCACTCTGCGAAATCTTAATAAAACATTTACAGTTAAATAAAAAAACACTTTTCCCAGTTCGTCCAACTGGCATCCATTATTATGAATAATGGATTTAATCAATTTGCAAAACCTAGGCTAACTAAAGTACAGTAAAAATATAAAAAAACTAAATCTTTCCATCATTAATGTAGTTTAGGTCGACATAATCAAAGCTACCTGCGGGACTTTATATCAGGTTACTTGTACATGCATTTAAAGCATTGTATAACCTTTTATATCCACTTTTGTGAATCTACACGTACATCTATTTGCAGATAACCTAACTATGATGGATGCCATTTCGATGAATTGGGAAACAAATGTAGTACATGTATTTCATTCAGTGGTCATCCATCAAGGACGTCCGAGGCAGGGGGAGGGGGGGTCTTCGAAAACCGGAGAGAAAGTGGACGTCGAGGTTATCAATTGGAATTTCGTGTTTAATATGGAACGAACAGATTGAAAACTGGGTAAAAATGATCGAAAACTGAAAAAACCTGATTCAGTATATTGCCGTTGTTGTAATTCAAAATACGGCTGAAAATATGCCAAAATATCTCATTACTTTCAATGAAATTCCATCGCTATCTATTAACCATCTCTATCCGATGGTTAAAAATTAAATGAAATTAATTTCATGTATTTAATTTCTTCAATGTGAAAGAATTTTTCCAAATCGGACCGGTCATGAGGGGGTAATAAAAACCAGGCAAAGGCGGACAGGGGGAGTGGGGATCTATAATTCAAAAATTACAAGACGTCCTTTGTAGTTGGCCCCTTACTACATTTAGCCTATATACTGTATATGCAGTATGACTTGCTATTTGTGGCCATTTCAATTGAAATTGATATGCCAACTCCTGATGCTTTTTTGTTCGAGAAAATTGATCGTCTTAAAAATACCCTTTAAACGCTTTTTAAACATTTTAATGACGATTTATGATATCAGGGCAATTGAAATACAGTTCGAATTTCCTGCAACATAAAACTGGCCATGCTCTTAAAATTTAACTGTAATTGTGAATGAGTAGTTTTCAAAGAGATAATTCTCTTGGTCTAATTTCAAAATAGTTCATGCTCCTCTTGAGCAGTATTAAGCCATAACCCAAACCATCGAACTTCAGAGGTGCGCAAATCAGATTGCGCTTGTCGGTTAACGTCCAGCTTAAAATACAAGAATGATTTTACCTGCGGTGCCGAACAAATCACGCTGATGATCCACGCGAATGTCAGCATGATTTTACCCCGTCTCTGGGCGTCGTTGACTTTGAGGGGGTGCAAAATAGCGAAGTATCTATCCAAGCTAATGCACACTAGAACCATGGAAGATAAATAGAGTCCGAAGGCCCTGGTGAACAGGAATATCTTGCAAGCCCCGTTGCCCGCAATCCACTGGTACGTCAAGCGCCAGCCGATTTCCAGGGGGATCGTGAAGAAGGTGACGATAAGGTCGGCGATGGCCAAATGCATGATCATCAGGTTGATGCGCGATTTGCGGTGCCTGTTCCGGAACAGGGACACGAACACGGTCAGGTTGCCAATGGCAGCGATGACGAACAGAACGCTGTACACGCATGCCGTTTCCAGGTTCGTCTTGTTGTCGATTTGCTGGCTCTGGGGCGCAGTGACATTGGTGAAGTTGGTCAGCAAAGAGCTGTCATTAACTTCGGATATGTTGCAGAAGAAATCGTCCAGGTCAGGCGTAGCCGTTGACATCTCAGACATCGTATGGGAGAAAACTTTGGCAAACTATACGATGTACGTTGAACACGTTGCTGGGGTCACACTCTGGAATGCCATCTCCAGTGTCCAACCTTTAACGCAAAGTTTTGGTAGGACCTTGACCGCCACATGCATCTTGGGAGCAGCTTCTCTTTGCGTCTTCATCGCGACGTATGGCTCTCGATCTCAGTCAAGATAACAGACACACCCACCTTCTGGATGCCTGATGGGTGCATCAAAATGCCGCTTGGCGCCTGTCGGATGCCTCCAGCTCGAGTGGGAGAAGTTGCTAGTTGAAGCCTTCCTCCGTTTTGGTCGATGAGCGCTTGCTGGATCGCCTGCAGAAGCTCGATCGTGTGCGGTGCATGGTGGGGAATTTTAACTATATATTTAGCTTCTCGCCGTCTGGAGCCACGTGGTTGCACGCTACGTCACCATCCATTCCCGCCAATATTTGCTGGCCGACAGATGCTCTCGATCGCTGTCCATGGCACCCGCCAGATCCGAATTGATGACGTCGCGTCGACGGCGTGGAGATGAGATTTCAGATTAATAGCGCTGAAAACACCACATATACGTGTCTGGTTTGGTGTTGCTGTTATTGGGTTTTTTTTGCTGCATATGCATGAATTTAAAATCAGTTCAGGTGGAGTTTTTAGTCATTATCTTAATACTAAAAATTACATGCTGCGATTTTTTGCTTTTGTTGGCTACATCTCATCACAACAGGATTATAGTCTATCGCACAGTCCTTAATTAAATATGGGCTAATATGGACATACGTAACTTATTTATTGGCCACAAAGGACGTTATATGGATATACATGTATATGACTATATGATGGTTATTCAAGTCCATAAAATTCAAACATGTCCATACATATCCTTGCTTTTCACATTTTTACATTTGACGATATGCATGTACATCATGTATGTCAACATATTTACAGAAATGGTCATACATATTCTATATTTACATTTGTATAAGGGAAGTTACCAAGCATGACGATGGCAGTATAGATGTGATTTGTTACCATTGTTATTGGCTTGTTTTTTTCCAGCAAACACATTTTTTTTAGAAACATACATGTGCTGATATTACACTGGAAGTTTCTCATACTATTCATATTAAATCAAAAGAAATTTTATTAAGTGCAGTTATTAGTCTTTATTATTAAATATAATTATTACAACTATTATTCTCATGCGTTTTCTGGCTGCATCTTATCCCAGCATGAGTATAATCTGTCGTCCAGCACTGACTCCTTAGGTTAATTTGTAATCCCTGAGAAATAGGAATTAGGTGGAAATCGATTGCTAAACGTATTATTTGTTATTAATGTTTCTGAATGCATTCTTCGACATTCGGTGTTCATGCTCAAATAAGAAACAATGAATGTGTGCTATATGTATGAATGGGGCATCATGTATCTTCTACAATGTACTGGAATTTTGCTTTGTTTCTGTTTGGTATATATTCAATTAAGGTTGAGTTCCCATTGTGCGAAATGAATGAGACATTTCAGAAGACCTTCAAAAGACCTTTGCCTGCTTCAGCCATTAAAAAGCAGTGCATATATTATTGTCTAATGTAAGTTGATTCATTTTAATATAAATTTAAATGCAGTTTCCTTTCTTAATAATCTGATGAGAATCTATGCATGTTTAAAAATCCCTTTCATTTTCAATATACATGTACTTGCAACTTGCGGAAGCATTTCTAAGTTTGTTGTCGGTCACAGAATTTAATTTAAATTCTATACATAAAGTATTAAATATTTTATACAGTTATTTCCATACAAGTATTATGCTAAAGCATATAGTGCTATCACGCACAAGCGTGCAAGACGATATTCTTATCCTTACAAGCAACTGCACCACATGCAGGAGCTTCTTCCGCTTTCATGATGATATGACAGCCATTTGTTCAATACAAACACAACAAATACTTCATTTTTTTAGCTGTCGATAAATGTATCTGTTGGGTTAATGTAAAAGGGGGACAAAATATACATTTTATCTATATACAATTTCCTGCATTTTATTATTGATGCAGAACGTGCCGTTGCATTCTGTCGTCTAGGTATATCGTTTACAGGTGTTAACATTCAGGTGGCAGCACCATACGCATTAAAATAAGGTGTAAGGAACGGTAGTAGGTTATTGTACATTAAAATTTGGGAAATTGGCAAGGTTCAAGTCCGTATTTTGGAATCGCGTGTATTTATCGCTCAAACAAATGTAATTTGCTCTTCGCAGTATTGATCCAATAAACAGCTGAATTAACCTGATTGTATAAAAACATGTTGTGGGAAAAACAATTTGGATAATAAGTTGGTGATTATCAAGAACAGATATCTATGAACTAGACGCTTTGTGTTTCGTTGTTTTGTTAGCTACAAAGACTTTCTTATTGCATGACTTGTCTGAACTGCATACATTTGTAAGTCCTTTCAGAAAATGTTCGCTACGCGTAGATAATTCCTGAGCTTTTGTTTACAATGCGATTATTTCGCATCAGATACTGACTAACTAAATGTATCGGATGCTATTTAGACATTCCCAATTGAAAATAGAGACGCTGCATGATCTAGTCCCTTTATCCTCTTGTCATATCTTCCTGTCTTCGCTCCACAAAATGTTTTCCCAACTGTTTAATTGCGGTTCAATGAATGTAATATTATTAATTAATTTAAAAAATGCATTGCAGGCAGAGAAAAAAAGGTTAAAACAAATCTAATTGTTCTGAATATTGTTGGTGAGACCTGGAAAAGTGAAATAAAAGGGTTGTAAAAGATTGCACATTCTGCTTGTAGAGATGAATTAAAACATCTTGCTTTCATAGAGGCTTTCAAAAATAATTAATAGACAATATTAATATGTATGCGTGTATTTACTCTTTAGTGATCACTTTAAATGACGTAATCCATGTATGGATAGACTAAACAATAGCCACAAAATAACATATATGGCAATACATGTCCATTCATATCCATTTCATACGACATGTTTTTTCATTCTTGCATAAGGCCATTTATGTCAATCGTTTTACAAATATGGTCATAAGCAGAATAGATCTATTTATGGAAAATATACCGCAATAACTTAAATTAAAATTTTATTTATATTGGGATGCGTTACATTTGCCTAATGAAAGTGAATGCAGTAATCGATATATCGAATATAATAATATAAGGAAATAAATACTGTATACAGGATATATCTTATTCTGATTATAACGTCGTAATTAGAGGATCTTCACGAAGAAAATTTAAAGTGATGCAAAGTGATGTATGATATATCATACATAACCCTACATATCACCATATTTAAGAACCTTTTAAGGACTAAGGCAAAATTATAAATAAATAATAACAATTAAAACGAGGTTTTTAATCATTTCTAGCGAAAAATCGTTGGTTAAATTAATTGGAATTTATTCCAACTTGTCTTTAGTCATTGAGTTTGCCATATAGTGCGGTATATGGCGAATGCGCTTTTCTGTAAGTTAGTAGGTGCCCATTTATTGATTTTTAAATGAAATTGTTTGCTCAATAAGTAAAGTCATATGTGGAGGACACGTGATTAAATAAACAGCCTGCTGTGAGCTGCACATGTGATGCTTTTAGTTTGCGGCGCAACATATGGGTTATGTATGAACAGGTTTCTTATTCCACCACCGTTTCAAAATGATGCATCACTTCCAATGATTTCAACAACAAATTGAATGTGCTATTAAACTGTGCACAGTGCACAACTGTGCTTGTACGGTTACAGTGACTATAGTCCGCTTGACGCAGCGACCCTAGCATGATTTTACATGTACGACTATACTGTACACCATATACATGTATGTATTTCTACTAGATATGGACTTTGAACCTCATATCACTACGAGGTATGGACTTTCCACAGAAGCGTTTGACGTCACCTTTACGTCGACTAATATTTTTCGATCTATGCCCTTGACACCTCTGAGTGACGTCATGTGACGCCAGACTCAACTGTCGATTACCCATATGTCGTAGAATTTTTCCGTATATCGTGAAATGAAACGTTATGACTGAACTAGTTTGAATAAATGAACTATTTATTCCAGTAGTGAAGTTTTTTTTAGCCTACTTGGACAGCGACGGAATAAAAGCAGTACACTTTTTCATCCTATTGATCGCCAGTTTGAAATGCAATGCGTAGAGAATGAAGATTGGATTTTGCGTTTATATACCTTATATTTACAAGTTGTCTTTCAATATACAGAATATATTTGTCTTATTTTTAGATAATTGTATTTGCCCACATTATTCTGAATGTGGCTTTGCGAGTGTGGATTTCCCACAAGACATTTACACATACAATGTAGATTCTCAATAATTCGGAGTACATGCATTCAGAAATGAAGGAAGTTCTTCTGATAAACCTCACAAAGAAAGAAGCATAAAACGTGCATGAATGTTTTAATCTTTGGAATATTTAATTATGTTTGGGCTATTATGCGTTGAATAAGGAAATTCGATGTTTGTCGGAAAATTAAAGTGGAGACGTTCAATTCCCAGTTGAATTCATTTTTTTAATTTAGTTTGAGTTGCGAAGTAATGAAATTGTAATGAAATGAATTAAACTTCCTACATATTGCAAACGAATTTTCTTATTTCAGTATATTTTACTCAATTCCGCGTAAATATAGGTAAACGCAAGAATTAATCAAAATATGACAGTAAACCACCATTTTTATCCTTCCACTTCTGCTGTATCACTACTCTTTTTCAGCGAAATAATTTCCGGAATGTAATGCTTTCGGTTAAAGGTACTTTAGCCTACTGGCAATCTGTCAAAAATATTTTTAGAAAAAAACACCAGATAACGTTGTCTCATTTTCAGTAGGTTATGGTTTATGCATGACGTGAAGTTGCAATGCATAATTTCAATGTAAAGCAGGTTTTTTACAATGAAATTACATTTTACTTATTTCATTTCTCTCTTTTGTGCTTCAAAAGTGATTACATACTTTTGTTTTGAAGAAAGGTCTCCATTTGGTAAACGTATAGAGGTGGAGGGTAATTCTTTAATATGTGACACACGATATTAAAAAAGTGTCATTTTTGATATATGGTCTTCGGTGAGTCGGAAGCATTCAGAAATGCCTTGCCACGGCACATGTGTGTCAAAATAATATGACCTACAGTAATTTATGTATTAAATTCATTTGTACTACAAACGAGTGGTTCAACATAAATGTGCCCACAAGGCTAAAAGGTTTTATCCACCTACATTGTATACTTTCAATTCGCCTCGAATGTTTTATTAAGTTGTTTGGTTATTCTGAATTATGTTGCATGCATAATTAACCCTATAATTTAATCTGTCCATTGGTTCTACTGGTTTAGCTGTCAGTGACGTATTTGTGCTATTAATTGTTAAAAGTACACTGTAAGTAGTGGACATAAGCCACAAACGAAAATTGATAAAAATAAACGAAGTTATTGGGCTTTAGCATAGGTGGACCCAAGAACAGCGGAAGTCAAGGTCGTCTTGAATATTTCCTCCCTCATCCTTGACAAATGATTTCATACTAGAAAGAATGAGTTTTTTTGTGATAAAATACCATATTTTGTCATTATTTCTTATGAGGTCCGCATATGAGCTTTAGAATACTTCTCGTTTTTTTAATATAGAAATCTAAGCAATGCATGAAACGCTGCAAGCAAATAAATGAAAAAAGAAAACTAGAACCACATGTATACACTACAGATAATGGAATATAAACGTATTAGCTTTCATTCTGTAAATAAAATCTCAAAACAAAACGAAAGGTCAGATATTATTGTTGATAAAAGTTTTGTTGAAAAGCGTTCATTCATAATATAAAACGTTCTTATTTTAGGTTAGCCCGCTGTGATTGTTAAAATATTTCCGTTTTTTAGCATAAAAATATGATTTTCCTTTTCATTTATCTGGACAAAGGCATGCCAGAAATTGTGTAAAAACAAATTCATTATTTTTTGCATGTACAGGGTATTTATGTATGCAAAGCAAAATCTTTTTTTATCAAGATTAGCTTTCTTTTGTTTAATGGGGACACTATTAAACAGGTCATGAAAATGGCTCATGCTTATTATTTTTCTCACCATTCATGAAATATCTATTAAATTAACAGTGTCGCACATGGAATTATATACAAGCATGCCTTTCGATTGTCTTATTTGATTTATAAACATGTAGTTGTTTTGGACAGGCTGACTTGGGTTATTGACTTAAACAGATGAGGCTCCAAACGACCATCTTATAAACACTGCAGGGTAATAAAACTACAGAATAAATGTACAAAATAAGTGTAGGCCTAGTTAAAATATAAATTGTAGGGTTTCTATCGTGTTTACATTAGGTAATACATGTACTGTATATGAAAAGTTTTCGCTTACGGCAAATTAATATCATTCACCTTTAGGCCCACATTTCATAAAACTGAGCTTAACTTTGGTTTCCTTGTTTTTCCAGAGTTTTTCGAGGTAAAAATCGGCCACGACCATGCACTTTCCTTTCTCTACAATGTACATGTACATGTTTTTCAATCTAATCTGCGTTTCCTTTTCCAATTTTCATCATGCCTACGTCATCGATAAGTAATTAATTCCCAATAATTAAACATGTTTCCTATGCATGGAATAAAGATTATTGCTATCAATTGATCAACGTAGATAGTCTAGTCTTCTCCGTGTGTTCTAAACGAAAGCTAATACTCTTTTTTTTTGCAACAAGGAATCAAATTGTTATTTTCAAATAATATTTGCTCGTTTTCTCAATTTTGTTAAGTGCTTATGTCAGTTAAACAAACAAGCGTTAGGGCGTCTCCAGTGAAAATGTTGAACAAAATGGCATATTGTAGGCTGCTAAGTACATGTATAAAAAAAGAAAAAATTATACTTCAAGCATTTTTTACAGTTTTAGCGTTGCGCGTTTCAAATTTTTAGAGAAAGGATTCCCTGAGGCTCAAGTCGATAATTTGAATATTTTACTATTCTCTAAACAGTTTATTTATCCGAACATCCGTTGTTTTCAAAAATGAAACTGTAATATCTCTCTGAAAAAACTAACATTTAACAGAAAAAATGTGAGATTAATATGGATTTTCAATATCTAAATATGTTTCTAATGCTGAGATAAGATATAATAAGAACATTTGCATTATTGATTTTTTAAGGGTGCCAAACCATGCACGGTATTTCCGGCTACAGTAATGAGGAAGCATTTTCGAATACCCCTAGGCCTTGAGGAGTGAAAATTGTCTTTGCCTCCCATAGAACATAAAGCTAATGTGAAACACCATTTCTTGATTAGATGGAAAGTGGAAAAACATTTGAACACTAAATACTGCAGATATCCAAGGGCAAAATAACAAAACTCACTTAAGTAAACAGGGCCTCCCGCAAAGGGGGGTTTTGGTGGTTAACTCTTCTCCCCTCCTGAAAAACAAATACCAAAATACCTTAGAAACCACCAAAAATTGTTGGAATTTTGATCAAATCCCCTAAATATGCGAATAACCTTATCTTGTCCATTTTTAAATCATTTGCGCGGACTTGACAGCAAACCTTATTTGGTGAGTTGGACACGAATAAAGGTTATTCAATTTTGGCCCCTTAAAACTTCGTTTGGGTTCCTAAAAACATGTTTCAGAAGTGAATTTTCGACATGAACAAAAAAAATTCCTATGTTCTTGTTTGTTTTCGAAATTAAGCGTCATACGTGTCCTGGACTTGTTGTAGTTTTAACAAAATCAGATTAGTGTTATCTATATTTTTCACGAAACTATCCAGTTTTTCCTTCCCCTGAAAAGTTGATTTTTGACGCTTGTTAAATTATGGTTTGGCACCCTTCATTTGTACAAAAAAATATAAACAACCATTAGCGTGTGACGGTGGGTTATTGTTCAATTAAAACTTCAGTGGAATAAGCTTGAGGAAAATGTACTAAAATTTCTCAAAAAAATATTACTAATGGAGTTCCATTTAAAAGTTATTCATTGATATTCTAAGCAAAAAAAAATTCAAAAAATTATCAAAATACCAGGCTTATTACGTGGGGATATTTATCAAAACTTCCAAGAAACACATTAAGGGAAAATCTGATAAATTTCAAGTTTTTGCTTTCATTTCAAAAAATGTTGCCACTCAATGTTAATATTTATAAAACATGCTGTAATAATGAAAGTAAATACATTAGAATATTTTATATCTGAGAGGTCGCCACTGATTATTGTATTTACTTCAAACATCCACTTTTTTATTTAATTCATTCATGTATACGTCTGGATCCGCCCATAGTGCACTATTGGTTGTGGCACTTAATGAAAACTAAATGGGTACGCTGTGAATATATTTTTAGTAAGTGTTAGGTAAATACTGAGCATGCATTTTGAGTGCCTGGATATGAAAGTTGTAATTATTGATGTAAAAGGTTTTGATATGGCGCATTGTACAGATCTTGCATCATGTTGATTTAAAAAACGTTATCTAAAATGTGATGAATCGTTGCATCAACCTCAATTCCATTGCAGGAAGGCAAAAGTTGCAAAACATCATCAGTGCAGAACATAAAGCAATTATAATAGAAATGCTGTAATTAAACATAAATCGTGTGGTTATTTTGGAATGAGTGTAGAGCCTTACTATCAGCACGCTTTAGCCACAATTTTACAAGACGAGACCGCAATAATTGCCAATTACGTTTACTTCAGTGAACCAAAATATATCTCTGGTAAAGTCAATCAACTTTGCATGCCGTTCAGTTTAAAGGAGTCACAACTGCAGGATGCATTCAATATCTCATTTAAATTTCTCAGCAAACAGGAATTGACAATGATTCTCATGGGATGCGAAGTGATAGAAAATGTTTGCGAAGAAGCTTCACAGAAATTGGTGAGAAAGTAATCATTGATATCAGACATCTGAATGCCAACTGAGGTTGCTCCCAGGTTCCGTTCATATACGTTTATAAATTGTGATGCACTTTGTAGAGTTAGGCGCGTCAGGCTGTCAGACGGAAGTTGATTTTGAATATATCCTACGGTGCTGGAAGATTTTGTTGAAGTCTTTTATTCGGTACTGTCAGTTTATTCATAGTAATCTTCAACATTTTTCTCAAGCCAATACTTGTCGAAAAAGTGGTAGGTGTGCTTCCGTTAGTTCACGGAGAATCAATTAAAGTGCATAAATTCGGTTCGTGTAACGCTGAACAAAAATAATTCATTCAATATAATTTACTGACATGTCAGACTTCTTGAAACATAAGCCAATAACCATGTAAAATTTCTATTTTGGTAGTTACTGATGTGAACGTATTTGAACTTTAATTGCGATTATGGACCTGCGGATAACTTGGTGGCTAAGTTTCTGAAATAACATTTCCCATTTTTATTTAAGCAGAGATATTTGATAAAGGTTAGTTTTCTTTATTTTTGTTTCTGTAATAGCTATTCAGGCAGGCTTGAATTCGTTTATTCAAAATGTCGATGCTGTCGGCGCTATTTGGATTTTTCAGGATGTTTTATCCCATCTTATGATCAAATTTGAATAGTTCAGATGGCGGAATTCGGTAATTCAGCATTTTTGAGTTTACTGAGCCACTCATGCGATTTAATTTTAAATTACCTGTGAGGCTTTTCCATTACGAAATTGTGCTAAAGGTGTAGCGTACAATGTAAAAAAAAACCTTCAGTATGTGAAAAGTTTAGTGACATCGCAATGCAAAGTAAAGCACGAAACTCGAGGATTAGCTGTTCATGTGTACGCATGTTCGTATGCGTCAAACTTTTCATATGCATGGCATGATAGTAGCTACTTGAAAGGGCATTACACGATTCTTTGAACTTTAGTTGCATGAGGATGAGTATATGTAAATTTAGCCTTTAAGCCGAATGGTTTGACGTGCATGGAAATGTCATTTTATTCGAGTGGATCTCATATCCTGACAGCGTTAAAAGATTACTGTTTTGCAACATTTTAAAGTAGCCGATAACAGGTAAAATGTAATAAATATTTGCGTTAAATAGCCAAGTAATCATAACGGAATGTTCTAATTTACATGAAGACGCACACTTAAATTATTCCAATTAATGCCGAGTCATTTTAATATCATTTAATTGTGCTCATCATACGAAGAAACGCCTTATGTTCCGATAATATTTGTTGTATAACCTGAATAAAGAATGGCTTAAAATCACACAGCATTAATCTATTTTCAAATTCTGCGCAAACTTTTTCCCCACTAATTGGCTCGAACCACGTCTTCAAACGGTGGTTTTATATCTGTCAAAGTTGATATAACAAAAAAACATCTCAAATAATTATATAAATACAGATTACAATATGCACTTCAAACAGTAAAACTTCATTATACATGCTCTAAAAATAAACTTCCTAGTTCTGTAGATCTTCAGTAAACCATTATTAATTTACTGTTGCATAGTAACTGGACCTGAAGGAATACCTCTATATACAATATGAATCAAAGATTCTGCTAAGAATGTCGTTGATATTTCATATAGGCTTACACTGTGCAGTGCATATTATGGCCTTAAATGGAAAAAAGGTTAAAGCCTTATCTTAATAAAATGTCCAATTTTAAACATACATTGGTAAAATACAAAAGTTTTATCCACCTTATTATTGTTTATAAGAAATGGAAAAGTCTTTTTAAAAAAGGATTTAAGAGGATTATTTTCGAATGTCCTTTATGACATTAAACCTTTTCGATACACAAGTGTGTAAATATTGATCGTATAGATTTTACTTGCTCGGACGAGTCCAACATTAGGTTTCAAAATTCACAAAAGAATATTTCTATAGAAACAGCAAGCTCGAACTGCGTAGCATGAATGCTTTTTAAACCATTTGGCTTAAATGTCATATCATAAATTTAGTATAAATAGCTCTTCAGCAGACATTGTCTGAATGGACAACCCCTCCCCACCTCCACACCACCATTAATCACACTGGCTAGTTATTTTAGTCAATTTTACCTCTCTTCCCGAGATCCATTGCTAGTTTACCAGGTGAATGGATGAATGAATATTGTTTGCGAAATAATTTGTGCTAGCATTTCTTGCGTAGCATTCACATAAAATACAGTATGTAACCGAACATTGAATTTTGACAAACTCCCTCCCCCCTACAATTTGGACGTCATATGTGCACGACCCTATCTATCAGTCTATCAATACAATTATCACATGATAAAAACTTTCGCAGTAGATCGAGCCTTTATTTATTTGATCGTCGGTTTTACGAACTTAACTTAGCATATGATATCCCATGCCAGTAATGAGCGAAATTAATGAGCACTCAAGTTTCAAAAAGCTTTGCAGGCTCTTAAAGCTAACACGAGCGGAATAGAGTGGGATCTCCCCATTTCAAATGCATGTTGGTTAATCATGAAGCGAATCACAGCGCGGATTTCAGAAGGTTGCTATCTAAAATAGTTGATTAAAATTTAATACGAACGTGATAGAGTGGGATTTCCCCCATCTTATGCAGGTTAATCATGGAGTGAATCGCATGTTCAGCGCGAATCTCAGAATAGTGTTATCTGAACTACTTGAAAAATTCTACCAATTAGTTATTTGATCTCTCCGATTTTAATAGTTACAATTTCTATACATGGAATTACTTTATTCCTAGTTAAGATTATTTGACATGAGGTCCTTCATGAGATCCTTCACATTACTGACTACTTCAAATAAAGGTAATTTGCAATACGATGCGAAATATTAGACAGATTAAAATTAATGAATGACCAAAAGTAAAGATGAAAAAAACATTTTGTCGTAAAGATGAAATGATAGCTTTTGATACTGAAAACCAGTCCATTTCACAATGACTTAATCAAAATTAGCTCCAACTAAAAATATACTGACTTATGATAATATAGTTTTACTTACAAATTACAAGGGATTAATAGGTACTGTACTTCTGTTTATATGGATAAAAAATAACGTTATCCTTATACATGTTTATAAATAACGTTATCATTTCAGAAGTGGAGAACTTCGTCAAATGATGACAAAAGATAATAAGGGAAGGATGAGGTCTGTTAATTGCTCGTTAGTAGAGAAACAGAGACATACAGCATAGTCATTCAAACGAAGTTATCTCGGAAACTCGAGCAAGCGCTCTAAGACTCAAACAAACGGTTAAATAAATGCATTGACTTAAAGATGATCAGTGAAATACTGTTTGGTTAACTAATTAAGCTTGGTTAAAACTGGAAAGAAAATGAGATCGGCTTGATAACGTTATCATATGGTGAGAGGCAAATCTGAAAAATGGCAACAATGATAACCAGAGGGAGGGAAAGACACAATTCTGCAAAAATTCTGAGAAATTAAAAGGAACGCCTTTGGCGAAAATTTGGCAAATTTGGGTTTCCAATCCGTGATTTTAGCCTCAACATTTTATAAATATTTGCCATTACTAAAAGAAACGCCGTAGGTGAAAATTGTTAAAAACTGAATTAGAAATAATAGTTCAATAAGGCATTTAAGCAAGAAAATTTCATTGATCAAATATGAAATTATGGACTGCTTTTGGTCGTCTGGGGGGGGGGGGTGACGTGCCTCTATGCCCACCCCCTGGTTGCGCGACTGACACCCACTGTACATGTGCATTGAATATGTTATATTCTTAAAACACAGCAATATTCCTGCAAAACTGTGGAAATATCGCTGCTTTATTTGCATGTACTTTAATTGCAAAAAATTGCAAAATTTCTAGTTTTGCGTAGAATTTGTTAAATTATCAGCGTTATCAAACCATCGTGGTATCGAATGTACATTTAAAGAATTCTAGTATAGATCCGGGTAAAGTACATTTTCTATCAAAATATTTTTTTAAAAAAGTCGCGCCATTCTGCTATTATCACATTTGATTACGTGGAATCTGATTTCGTCATGATTATTTCTGAGCGTTGTGAAATTTGTTTCAGATACGATGTACGTGATATGATTACCTCGACTTCAGTTCCTTTTTGTTATGTGGTGACACCGCACCCTATTTTAATATTAGAGCTCTCTAATGAATAATGCGCCTGACACGGGATTTTATTGTGTTTGTTAATGGATTTTCACATTAAATTTACAGGTAAATAATACTCGCTTTCTTAATTATAATAATTACAGAATGACCTGCATATAAAGATATTTTATTTCATTTACATGGTGACCTTGGTGTGTGACGATATTTAGCAACTATATACATATACGTACTGTAAATACACTTTTATTATTAATTGAGGCACATTGAAATCTTAAAACATATTTTTCATGTCGTTGCACAGATAACATGGTTGTATTTTCAATACTGTATTTACAGTTATAAACACAGTATATGAATGATTTTGACAAATAAATCGTGATTATTACATTTAAACATAATTTTACCTACGTTCGACAAACAATACTTGGAAATAATAGTAGAATAATACTAATCAATTTTGTAAAGTATGATAACCTTTTCACAGTAAATCGGAAAGTTGATTGCCTTTGTAATTTTTCTTTGCTTGAGAGATGAAAATCAAAATATCATGCTTGGCAACCTTCGAATGTGCCATCAAACTGCTTATATGTTATTAACTGTGTAAATACAGAACGTTTGGCAAATACATTATTAGTGTGTGTGGCTAATTATCGATTTTTTTAATCTTTAACATTACCTCCGTAGAAGGAAGCATTTAAAGGCGCAAGGTGCAAAATGACGGACTATATTTCGAGGTTCTTTTCAAGGTTTTATGAGATCCTTCGTATTAGTAATAGGCCATCGACATCCAATGTTAACTTGGTGGAAAGCGGGCCTGATGTACCACCATTGCCAACTGAGGAAGAACATACGGTAATACCACTCCCAGAAACACCTGAAGATCCTCCATTACCATCGCATCCTAACAACAGAAGGCGTAAGTTTACTTTGGTCTATGCAATGTTTCCTCCATTATTTCCTTATTTGCCTAAAATGGTTTTGAAAAATTCTTGACATCAAACGAATTATGTGAAAAATTAAAAGTGTAGGGCTTACTCTGGCTAGCTAGGCATGCTTTCTTCTGTGACCTGTGCAAGTGCTTGCGTTTCCAGTGATATTTTCCAACGGCAATGTTTAGACATACATGTACTGTATGTATGCAGAAATGTAAAGCATTTAGATTAGTTTACGAGCGTATTTGCGCAGCTTGCATTCTCTTGCCGGCCATAGAGAATGCAACATACAACCACCGTTAATATGCACTTAAATTTTATATACTCTCATGTTTATTGCTCTTAACTACGTGGATTAAGTGAGATTGGAGAAATGAACTGGCATGAGTCTAGAAGCAGCAGCTTGACAGTGCTTGATACTCAAAGATTCCGCGAGCTGCTTGCGATTTGTATTAATAATTTATCTAGAATATACGGAATTACACATTTTTATGCGGTCATTCATATTTGACCGTATCTACTGCCATAAACTAAAATCCACTCCTCATTATTACTTAGCAAAGCTTTTATTTTATTGCCTTCTTGAAAATAAGTACTATTGATATAAAATCGTATGTGATTAATTTCAAATCGTCCCCGATATCACTGAATTGTTACGTCACTAGGTTTATAAAATGTCGACCGCCAATTACATAAATAATTTCGTCAAAAATATTATTATACAGTCGAGCGTGTAATTTAAAAAATTCCAATTGATTTTTGTTCTAATTTTTCGTTTTCTTTTTTTGTGCAGACCAATCCAGCACTTTTTACAAAATAATTCTCAACAAACGCCTCATCATCATTGCCGTGATATTATCAGTATTGTTAGCATTAGTCATACCAATAGGAATTTTAGCCCTGATTCATACTTATGTGGAACCAGACCAATATACGTGCATCGTTGATGTTGAGCAAAGGTGAGTAGAGTACCTGGTTTCGTTTGCGATACACTTCTATAATGAGCGTTGAACTCGATTTACTCTAGGAATTTCTAATTTAAGGCACTCCTTCAATTACGAAATAACTCCAGAAATTGCTTTGTCATTTTCTATGCTTGATTACTCCTCATTATCTTGCAATGCTGCGCTGTCTCTGTGTTTATTAGTCTTGTTTTTGTTTGTGTGAATTTGTCTCAGTATGCCAAAATGAAACGTTGATGTCATCGAAATGTCATCTAATTTATCAGATCTATAGAGCATGAAACAGATTATCGATTCTTATCGTTGTCGAAATGCCAGTAATAAATGGAAATCTGGTAAAATTCTACTGCTGCTCCTAGTAATTTTCACCGAAATTTCGCTGATAAATCGAATGATTAGAGAAGGATGGTTCGGAATTTCGAATGAAATCTGTTGATTCATCTTCGCTGAAACTTATTTGGCACAAACTGCAGCAAATAGACTAAAAGATTATTTTATAAATTAAAATTTTAAATACAAAATTGGGAGAAGAGAGAACGAAACTGAACTGGCAGCCAAATAAATCTCGTTTTATGTCATGGCCATTTCTCAGCCATGATAAAACGCTTTTCATTGCTAATTACTGCGATTACGCTTAATCAGTGATACTGATTACTAATTCAATCTTCGATTAATAAGGCCGACCATGAAGAATGCTCATCATGTATTTTTGCTTCAAATGTCTTTTGTAATTGCTAAGTTATTTTCTCTCGTGTAGAATTGGTTGTTTCCTGATGGTCTAGCTATTATTTTATAATTTGAACTGTCCCTTTTATTTATATAAAAAATTAAATAAACCTAAAAAAAATATGTAGTCTCCGATTGAGATGAAAATTCCATTTTCGGAGGTCTCATAGCGGCTTTTTCCATATTTATTAATATTTTTGATATGGAAAAAAACCGTTATGCGACCATTTATTTATTAATATTTCAAGTATGGAAAAAACCGTCATGCAACCCCCGAAAACGGAATTTCATCTCAGTGAAACCTCCGAAAATAGGCATCGGAGGCAATTGCAAATTTCGCTTAGGCAAGCTTCATTTGGATAAAAATGTTCAAAGGTTGCGATTTACTAATGGGCAAGATGGGGTTCATGTAAAATTCAGAATGTCTCTCGTTATTTTAGGATACCTTGCATCGTAGGCGGCATTAACGCCAGCAAAGAGACGTGTCACAAAGTAGGCTGCTGTTACGACAACTTGGGTCAGACAGTGAATGGAGTCCAGGCTCCATTTTGCTTTCACAGCTATACCTCTCAAAACGACTACTCCATCAGCGACATCAAAGGCGACGTGGATTTGAGACAGATTCTATTCGACATGAAACCGAGAAGCGAGGGTCTAAAAGTGATGAACGAAAGCACTTTGAACGCCAGATTTCTCTTGGACGTCATCAACAACAACTATGTCAGGATCAGAGGCACCATCCACGATTCCCGTTACAACAAAAACGTCACCCAGCTGTGGGAGGACATGCCTCCAGGCGACGTCAGCGAACCCCTCTACAGTGTGATCCACTCCAAGAAGGACGAACCTTTCGCATTGGCCATCGTGAGGAAGACCGACAACGTCACCATGGTGATGCTCAATGGAGGACCCCTGAGCATGACCGCAAATTACGTTGAGTTCAACATCAAGACCCCATCGACCAACGTGTATGGCTTGGGCGAAGGTGTCCACAAAGCACTGAAGCACAGCATGAACTTCGAGACTTGGCGGCTTTTTGGGAGGTCAGGTTTGACATCCACCAATGGAAGGACGTACTACGGAGTCCACCCCTTCTATCTCTGCATCGAGGACTCTGGCTCTGCCCACGGAGTTCTCCTGGGTCTGAGTCAACCCTCCGAAGTGGCCTTGCAGCCCGGTCCATCCATTTCCTTCAGGACCTCTGGTGGATTGGTGGAGCTGCATGTGTTCGCTGGTCCAACACCCAAGGACGTAATCAGACAACTGACAGCCCTGGTTGGCAGGCCCTTCTTTCCGCCCTACTGGGCCCTGGGCTACCACACGTGCAGAGCTTCCGGTAACATCTCAATCGCCAATGAGGTCATCTCTGGGATGCTAGCCGCCAACATCTCCCACGAATCCGACTGTGGTGATGCCCTCCTGATGAAGACTCTGGGGCTGCCATCAGATAAGGTCCTGACCGACTTGGCGTCGGTCAGCAGCATGCTGGGGTCAACCGATCGCAAGTTCGTGCTCTACCAGGGACCTCAGGTCAAGAATGGCACTTCGATGTCCAAGCACGTGTTCATCAATAAGACCAGGTCCAGCGTGTACGTGGGGCAGATGGATAACACCACCGTGGTCTACCCCGACCTGTTCGGACCCAACATAAACAGTTGGTTTGACCAGCAGTTCACAGACATGCAGCAGGCATTCGAGGACTTCGGCATTGTCTTCGATGGCATGTTTCTGGTGGACAACACCCCCCTGGACTCCAACAACAAAACCAAAAATCCATGTCCGTCGGTGTCCAGCCTGCCTCCGGTCTCTAGGTACATCACCAACTACTACCAAGAGGCCAATGATACTGTCTGCCTCTCAGCTCTGGAGGTGGACGGCAGCATGCATTACATGAGGCACAACCTCTACGGCTTCAACCACGCACGCGCAGTGAGCAGCGCCATCAATGCCACTTCCGGTCGCTTGCTGCTGTCCAGCATGTCCACCTTCACCGGAAGTGGTCAGTACGGCGGGCACTGGGGAGGAGAGTACGATACTTCCTGGGAGGCCCTCAATGCCTCCATCGTCCAACTTCTGGAGTTTGGCCTGTATGGAATCCCGCTTACAGGAGCTTCCATTTGCGGCTTTCGTGGCAGCACTGCAGACGAGGACGTGTGCTGGAGGTGGATGCAAGTGGGGGCCTTCTACCCCCTCGCTTTCACCTACTACGGCCATGGAGAGAGGCCCAGAGAACCTATCTTTTTCGAGAAGTCTTTTCAAACAATGACCAGAGACGCCCTCAGCCTTCGATACTCTCTGCTTCCCTACTTCTACACCCAGTTGGCTAACGCTCATCTGTTCGGTGATCCTGTGGTGAGGCCGATGTTCTACGAGTTCCCTGAAGACCCCAAGGCACGTACCCTGAAGAACCAGTTCCTATGGGGCTCAGGTCTTCTGGTGGTGCCCACCTTGAATCCAAACTTCGCTGTTGGCTACTTCCCGCACGGCTACTGGTACGAGTACCTCACCCACAGGTGCATCAACAGCAGCAGGAATGGTACCTTCCACAGTTTGGTGGCCTCCAGACATTTGCCGAGCATCTACGTCAGGGGAGGGTCGGTGATAGCCACCCAGGACCCCGCATTGACCACGGCACAGTCTAGGATGAACAACTACACCATTCTGGTGGGCTTGGATCAGGACGCTGCTGGAGATTCGGTGAGTGCATCTGGAGAACTGTACGTCGATGATGGCCTGACGTCCAACTCTGCCGTTCTGCAAGTGCAGTTTCTGGTGTCCAATAGCAGTTTCGAGTCCAACGCTGTACGTCTTGATGAGGGTTTTAATGAACTGACCAACATTTCGACGGTCGTCGATTATGTGTCTGTCATGGGCGTTCCAAGCGAACCCACGGAAATCTTTGTGAATTCGAACGGACCTCTGGAGGGATTGTTACATTACAACTCGCAGGCGAAAAGCATGCTGCTCGATGTGCGTGAGTACAACTGCAACATGAGGGATAATTTCACCATATCGTGGTTGCTGCTATAATGTGTGAAAGCCCTAGCAAGTTATTACAGATAATTTACTGTATTGTTATCTATGATGTCATGGTCCATGGCTCGTGAGTGGGCCCTGCAAGAGAAATGCCTATGGACTGAGAAGATGATGTTCGTTATTATGATGAAAGCATTGTAGTAGCGCCTCAGGCCAAGATCTGCTGAACTCTTATCCTGAAGAACTACTATATGTAAATGCTTTCTTGAATTTTTATTTTAGATCTATTTCCTGTTTAATTCTCGAGTTAATCAATCACGTTTTTATTATATAAAATGTTATAGAAATTGTTTATATATATGTATATATAGTATACTGTATATGTGTATTTGAAATTTTACAAATTGCAATTATTTTGTTAAATTACTCACAATTAGTCACACATTTTTGCTTCAAATACTTGTTGAAATTGCTGAATTTATTTCTTCTCGTGTAGAATTTCGTTGTCCACTAGGGTCTGCGTTGTTTTGTAATTCGAAAATGTCCTGTTTATTTAAAAAAATAATGCAAAATAATATAAAAGTTAAAAAAGTTTTTGTTCCCATTTATGTACTTTTTTAAATAGACTAGATATTCTCAAATGGATGTTTTCAAACATAATGCAAACCCTTGTGTTCAACCAATTCTACACGGAAAAAATAAATTTAGCAATATTTTTGCATGGTGGGCATCCGTTTGGCTCAGTCTTAAGGCTCTACAAAAAGCTTTTGCCTAAACTACATGCCCACCATAAAATATTTTTACTTATCTTCGATGTAATATTTATTTTTCCCGTCCCCCTTTTCGTGTAGAATTGGTCGTCTGTTAGCCCTTAACGTATTTAATATAGTTTGATATCGTAACGTTTGCTTATACAAATTTAAATAAACATGGGAAAATACAAAAAAAAAATCCTCCGAATACGGGGAAATTCGAATGTTTCGGTCGAAGTTTATTTCCTTAGTCAGATCGGTAAACGTTTTTTATTATGCAGAAGTGCCGTTAGTGCAACCAAGGTAAATACAATGTATTGTTAACTGGCATGCTTCGAGCACAATAGAATTCCATATGTATGTATACAAGAAATTCAAAATGGAATACTAGTCACGATTGCTTCGAACGCCCACCATGAAAAAAGTATAGAATTTGCATGCTGTCTGCATACTTCATGTTTATTTTTGTATAACTGATAAATTTATATGATTGTAGCCGATGACATTTGTCGCATGGTGAGCATATTCTTTTAATTAGCTTTTAGACATCGTTTAATCATCTTGCTGATAATCACATGGCTGTTATGCAACTTTAAATTTTAAGTATTATATTTTCGCCAATTTCGATAAATGTGTTTACTTCGCCTGACTTCAAAAACATGCGCAAATCACTTGTTCATTTTCTTTGATAATACTATCTATTGATATCGATATGCTATTTATTTTACTCCTGCTGCGCGGCTTTTAATCAATTAAAAACTTTTTCGAGGTCGTTTTATGCAATGGGATAATTAAGCGGGCATGATAACATTAAAAGTTTTCATTTTTTCCCCGTTATCCCTTACAAATTAAAAACCGTAATTTTTAATATAGGCCTAAAGTAAATATGGAAATAATTAAAGATCGAAATTAAATTACAATATTGTATTAACTATATTAATATAAACAGGAAAATTTCAAAAAGAGAGAGATTTCTTAAATTGATATACATTTTATACTGTACATTAATACTCTACAGTAAATACTGTACTAGTTTCCTTCTAATGAATTTGATATTTTACTACATGAGCCTACATCGATAGACAGCGAAAAAAAATCTGCTTTTGTGATTTTTCCAGTACAAATTGTTGGTGCATTTCCCTTCTTTAAAATATTAGACTTAATGTTTTACATCTTTTTTGGCTAAAATGTTATATTTGCTAGGAATGGTGTTTTTCAGTAGTCTTATTTTGGGCAGTACGCGATTGGTGTATTTGTTCATTTTTAGATTTTTAAAAAGTTACTAATGTAGTAAATTAAAACTGCCCAGTTAGGTTAGCAGTGGGCCCCTATCGTTAATTTCGACTTGTGGTCTTTTACATTTCAAATAACGAATTTTGATATGCGACTACAAATCCAATATCCAAAATTGATTTATGCTGAAAAGGAAAGAGGGTATTGGGTAGAAAATACACCAAATTTGTTGGGCGTATTTAATGGACGATTAGTAACGCTTAAATACATTGTATTGTGATAATTTTATGTGCGTTTCATATTAATAATTAATTGTTTTAATGTTAAATAAAATTAAAACAAAGCTAGTTTTAGAATTGATTCTTTGAAAATTGTACTACGAAAATCGTTTTTTTTAAATTTATAATACTAGTAATCGTAATAGTTAAATTGGTGAATATACTGTAATTTTTTATCAGGAAGTTAGAATAATTCGCGATTTGTATTGATGTACTTTTTGTCTTGAGTGTTTTGATACATGTACATGGGATATTTTTTTCTTTTTTTGGTCAGTTTCTATGGTTTGATTCCCAATGAAATAATTTGTAAACGAGGGAGGCCATGACCACGACTTCCCCCTGGCTAATCTGGCATACTGTATGCAGTTATATTTCTTTTTTAAACTGGTATTGATTTTCTGTAAAACATTCATTATGCATGTTTGTTTTCTCAATACTTACAGGATATTGTATTATTTATGAGCATATTTATTGTACATTTAGACATTATTTAAACTAAATTAATTGTTGACTCAGTTTATATTAGATGAAAATGGAAAATTTCTAATTTCCGAAGTTATATTGATATACATGTATATGGAATACACTTATACAATACATTGTAATGTGAAAGGTTACTGTTGATTAATTGTAATGAGAACTTCCAGATTTTTATCAAACGTGTTTAGGATAACCAATTGTAATCTTGTTCCTGAGTAATCCTGATTTTTTAATTTCAAATATTATTGTAACTAGCAATACAGTGAACATTTTTTATCTAAAATATCTCGTAAACCAGTTATCAAATTCTTTGAAAGTTATCAATAGTTTGATGATTTTTCACTCACATGGCTGCACATTCCCAGTATTGCATTGAGTTTCCTTACCTCAAATTTAAAATATCATTGCACGCAAAGGCGACATTTCATAATTTTTTTTGTATTTCATTCGTAGAAAAAGACCTCAAGAAATTCGGTTCCTAAAAAAATTGTTATTGTGAACACGATGTTGTACAATACCTATTTGTCACATATGATTTTTTAAATAATTTTTATTGAAAAAACCCTGTAACATGATAATAACGATAATCGTACCACTTTTGAAAAAGAAGAGTACGAAATGAATAATACAAATTTCAAACATTTTAATGATCTAACACATATCCTTATCAAATCATTCAAAATAAAAGAGGCCGCCTTGATAAAAGAACAATGCAATGTTACGTCAAACGCGATACAATTTTATTGAAAAACACGTCTGTGACGTTCTTTTCATGTCATGTGAATGTCCAATTAAGAGCTGGTAGTATTGTGGAACATGTAAATAAACTACTGTACAACCCATTGATCTACGATGATTACTAAACTATGTGGGTTTTCCCGTTTTATCACAATGCATGCTAAGATAACAGAATTGAGAACAGACAAAAATCAAACATCGTCTTATAAAGGGTTAAATGTCAAATGAACAATCATCTTGTTTTAGGAGCAGCAACGAATGCGCATGTAATGGCATCTAAATGTAGTCTAGTGCTACATAAATGTACATGTACATGTTTTTATGATGCCTAAAAAATGCAACAGACCTTGTCATTTCGCACACTATGGTTTGATGCATTTAATTATCCTAAAGACGATAAAAACACTTCCAATTGCATAATTAAAATGACCACTAATTTGCATAAATAATTAGCATGCATAGTTCTGTGATCTCTAGCTATTTAATCGTCTTCATTAATCCCCTATTCATCTTAACATGTCGCCATCATTGACGCCTTGTCTCCATTAGATATTAGTAATCAACAGCAATGCATAATTACACCCTGCTCCCTGCGTGAGACTTTGCTGCAAGGAGAATTGCAGGCAAGTTTACTGAAGTGTTCATACAAATTATCAAATTGCTCATTAAGTAGAGGATAAATTTACAATACACTATCTCGAACTCCGTTCAGTATGAAAAATTGATTCTTAATGTAAATAGCCACTGGGTAAAATTTTGTTACCATTATGAAACTTTAATAAATTACTTTGTTATTGCATTCAAACTTTTAATTAGCAAAACCACTACAAACAGTATAATTTTAGCATCAAAAGCTCCAAAGTTATTTTTATTTGGTATATATACCCACATACATTTGTCAGAAAACCAGAAGTCGGAATTCTAGATTAGCAAGTAAAATAATAAAGAAAAATGTGTTATAAAACTGGTATTTTATTTAGAATATTTTACAAATAATAATTGGAATGAAGCTAGTTAAAATAATCACAAAAATAAAACGCTGAATGCCATTGCCACACAGCACACTGCAACATACGGACTTTTTCTTTCACCTACAACACAAACGAAAATTTATAACGTATAAAAGATACCAAACCTTCAATTAAATATTTCTTTCCTTTTAATAATAAGCAATAGTTAATAGTTAGTTTCTTAAGACTATTACCCACCTATTCGGGCACATTTCCAAAATGTTCCCAGCATTCTGTCAATGTAAAGATGATTACAAATTAGTGCTGCACAATATATAATTCGTAAGAAACGTTGGTGAACTATTTTACTATCTTAAAGATTAAAGAGACATTTTTTCTCATCAGAACTACAATAGCTGGAAATTCACATAGCATTACACTCCTCCAGAAACCGCATTCCGTAATGCAACTTGAAACTCAAGTGTTACATCGAACATTTTAATTATACAATACAATTATAATATTCTGGTACATTCATATGAAAACTATGCATAATGAATAGAACATTTATATCTTTTCTAACAATTAACACATTTTGCATAGGAGAAATAATGACATTCATTTTTTTCCAATTTCATAAGAGAAATATACTTCAAAAAGTAAAATGTCTTGTTGTGCTACTAAGGTGTGAATATTTATTGTTAACAATATACTCACCCTTGCTTATTGCGATCGAGTAATGTTGGAGCAAGTGATCGAATATACGCACAAGTGCAAATCAGTAGAAGAACCACGGTCAACAGGCTTTGAAAGTTGAATAAGGCAGACTGTAATGACAAGAGACGTCCATTGTTGAACCATAGATTTGGGAATTATTTGTTTACAATATTAGTGTAGGCCTACATGTATAGTTCCACCCAATTCTATAGAAACAAAAAGGCAACATAGACTACAATCTAGATTCTGGAGCTTGTGTACTTAACGATCCTGTCATAGGTTAAAATTATTGAAATCTTTGAATTTACCACTTATGCTGCCAGTGTTATTGATGCGATTGTGACCTAAACCTTACCTATAGACTTGTAGTTCTACCTACCTGTACTTGTATAGTGCTAATCATGTAAAACCATACTAAAACCCACTCTAGATTCGCAGGCTTATGAATTTCAGTGAGCACCGTATGCACTATATTAATTTTGATATTCAAAAAACATGTATAACTCAACGTTATTTCATTTTCACCGACAGAATATTTTGCAATGTCTCTTATACATGTAAATCATTCACACAGCATGTCACCTGAATACCACCATCATACACCCTTGCTCGGATGAGCTGCAGAAACTTCTATTCTGCAAGAATGAAGGTATATTTAGCAATGATAACAGAAAACTTACCATTTCTCATCAAGGCATAAATGTTTGCAAACGAATGAGCTCCCGAAAGTAAGTGATCGGTAACCTGACAGAAGATTTTGTGACGATGCAAGGTTAGTACTCTAGCTCAAGCGCTGTCATGTGCCCATGGCGCTTCAGCCACAAGAGTGCTTGCTTCAGGTTCCACCACTTCCATTTAAATTCATTCCTTTATTCACTTTCATGTTTTAAATCGGAAAGGTTGAGGAAGAACACGTGCAGGGAGAAATCTCAATAATCTGGTGATGGCGGCTTTTCTAACGAAGGCATTTCGTACTGTGTCTTTAACAAATTCACATAAACTAAGGAGCAGTAAGATTGTTGCAGTGTTATGTAAGTTACATAACACTACTACATGTACCGTAGTGTTTCAATAGCACATGTACACTGTGCCCCGTAATTTATGACGCTAAGTCCATGGTTTCCATTGTACTACATGCTCAGTCGCACTAATTACTTGCATTTATTATAAACTAGCGGTTGCAATATACAAATGCACTAACCTACTACGGACTACTGCCGTTTTATTCATACATTCTGTAATTCCCTTGTAATTGGCACCTCAGATAATAAAGCAATAAACTGAAAACCATACATGTTTATAGATTTGGCCTGTAGATCTGCCTGCATGGCCTCCCGTTGAAAGACATACCATACCTTTAGCTCGCATTTTAATGATACTTTATATGTACTTCAAAATGTTTTACAGTTCAAAGAAATATCTATGGGGATAACTATCTATCGATTGATGGCTATGTGCAGACACGAGAAAGAATTGCGGCACAGTATCATGAAATGAAAGGTGAAATCATATAAAATATATTTGAAATAGGACAGGCAAGTGTAGCATTTGACAATTAACACAAAGTAACATTATTGCCCATTTGTAAGTTTTTCACAATTGTACCAAGCAAGTGCTTGGAATATAGTGGAAGGAATATTTCCTTTAAAATGTTGAGACAACTTTAATGAACTACAATTAAATATGAACTTGTTAAATTAGCCTTTATCAGTAATGTAAGGTTTGTTAGTTGTCTCATTGATGCTCTTCACTTCAATGTAGAGTAGTATCTTCTCAATTGAGTTTGTGCCATTTTTCATAGGATTGATCTTGCAAATAATTTTGATTGTTATTGTTGGAGTTTGGCCAGGTTTTGTTATTTTGGATCACAATAACCTTTTGGCAAAATATATTTTGAAAGAAATTCGCAATGTATAAAAATAATGCATTATTATGAAATTAAAGAGTACTGGAGCAAATGAGGGAAGGATAATTTAAAGGAAGTACAGAAATGCACATATAGTGAAATAAATAAAGCTCTTTGCATTAGTGGCACAATTGTAATTGTCTAAAAATACAACTGGTGATTTAAATTTGGGAGTTTTTTTTTTTTTTATGCAGTTAAATTTGCTTTGAAGATGAAACAGTGTCTTGAAGAAGAGAAAAATGGAATGGTTTTTACTGAAGATCTTAAACATATGATACACCTTGCTGAAAATAAACCTGAGGATCTAGAGCTCCTAATGCAAATGGTTAAAACGTAAGCATTTTAAAAATGCAGTTATGGTTTTCTGCTGTAAATCGTGAATTATAACACTTCAACTTTTTATATGAAGACGTTGTGCTTCATTGCTAAATTTTGAAATTAACTTCTAATATTATATTGTTACTCCCTCGATTGCTCTTAGTTTATTTGTGTATAACTGTTATTAATCTACAGTGTAATTGTTTTTATATTGCCCTTTTGCTTAATTTTTTGACCCATTGAATTCTTTCAAGGTAGTTATAATAATAATAATAACGATATGATATATGATTTTTCCTTAGGTTTAACCACCAAAGTGCTGAACTTAGGTTTAGTCGATACATTTTTGGTCCCGTTGTAATGAGATTACTTCACCATCTTAGAAATCATGAGCTGGCATACGAAGTTTTACAAGATGATGCAAGTACCATTGCGTCATACTACACTGGTGTGTTTCTCCATTAAATAATGATACATTTATTTGCATTATCTTTTTATTAATAGGATCTGGCTGGATTTTTTGATCAAATCATCTCTTACACCATTGGAATGGATTTGTTGTTCAAATGTGAGAAACACCAGCAAGTCTTAGACTTATTTGAAGTTGTTATGAAGAGGCATCTTGTGACAAGATTCCCACGTGACCCTTTGGTGCTGGTCCTAGCATCCTGCTATAAATTAGTGCGTTTTAGATGGTTAATTAATGTCTGTTATAGTTTCACTATTATGTTCATACCCAAATGGGGAAAAATAATATCATCACAGAATACACCAGACTCGTTAAAAGTTGCTACTCGATGGCTGCAAGAAGCAAAACAAGCTGATGCAGTTGTATTGCGCAAAGCAGTTACGTTCGGTGCAGGATTGGCAATCAAACAAGTATGTACCTTTATTATTCAATTGCTAAAAGACTCGCATTTTGCTTTTTTTTATGTTGTATGCTTCACATTCTAGAATAATCCAGGACAGGCATTGGAAATCTTGACCATCACAACACAGTATCATTATTACACTGTAAAAAACCTTAAGGTAATAGTACATTTTAAAAATCATTATCCCAACAAGGTTGTCTTCAGAACGCGCATAGTCTCTTTACTTTGCGTGAATGCTGAAAGGAATGTCAAAAAACTGCTTCTATTTATGCGTGTTCATTGCAAACCTTGTTCTTTTGAAAACCTATTTATTTCCATATTGGCCTAGTCTTCAAATCAGCATCTGAGAATTTACTTCGCAAAATTAATTAGTTATAAGTTTCAACTCTGTAAATAAAATTCTATGATAATTATATATCATTATATCAAGCATTGTATGGGCAAAACCCATGCATGTTACATTCACAAATTCATTAGTTTTATTATCTAGTTAATTTTTTATTAGCTCATATCTCATATCTAAGAGAAGCATATCCTAATATTGTACCTTGTTATTATTGTTGTTGTAATTCAAATATAATTTTTAGATCATAGCATTAATAAATTTGGATCGTATTGAAGATGCATTAAGGATTTTGAGAAGTTCGGTGGAGCGTGACTTTCCTGATACGCAGAAAAGATCCATGGAGTTTAGTGAAGAGACTGTAAGTTGTTTAGTTTATTTTACAATTGTGGATTTGTCAAGTAAAACAAAGAAATTATCCAGGAAGTTTATGCAAATTACAACATTGCTGAATTTGGTTTAAAAGGACTTAATTAACCTTTCCTGATTATTTGAACATGCAGTATGTAAATATTATTCACAATTTCAGTGCTACATATTTTGTGATATTTGACATTTTTGATTAGCAGTAGAGAACTTTATTATAACTTTCGTTTACTTTTTTCAGTTGTCTATTGTGAAAGAAGCCATTAATAAATCTGAGAACAAAGAGCATTCCATGATATTTAAACGTCTTGAGCAGGCATTACATGAAATGGATGTCGTTTCAAAGGACTCGATAGATCAATCTCTTTGTGCTCCTATATTGAACCGACCCATGCCAAGACAGGACTCGAGATCAGTGGGATTTGATTCTAGATTCTTTTTACCTGGAAATGACAGATCGCAGAGGCCTTTTCGTGAGCACCAGAATTATGCAACGAGACAACGGCATGGATTGATAGACTCGGACGATTAAGGTCTACAGCAGAGGTACTTCAACATAAGTGACTACCTACTTTTAAACCTGTCATTATCAAAAAATTAAGAGCAGTTTCAATGGTGCTTATTTGACACCAAATAAAGTCATTGCCTGGCCATGTTTCAGTCACAGCTAGTGCAAATACTCAACAAATACTGATTTTTTGATTTAGCTTATGTTCTGTTCATGATCTGACGATAAATCTGAATTTGTTACAAGAATGTGCCGAATACTTCACATTCTAATGTTTTTCACATTTTTGTAATTTACCATTCAATCTATTTTTTCCCAAATTATCAGGCTGTTTGTTGCTTAGCTGGTTGCGATAAAAACTATCTTGACTAATTGGATAGCGACTTGTGACTCAACTTTGCATGAAAATCAGAGTTTGGCAGTTTATAATTTCCTATAATTGATCAAATCTACTTCTATTTGAAGGGAGAACATTTGCATGAATCATTTAAGGAGTAATAATTAAAAATGTTGAACTAAATTACTCAAGCAGGTGATTCTGTGTATCTTTACTTTGACCAATAGACTATGTATAAGCAGTGAATCTAGAACTTTTGATTGTAAGGTGCTATATTAACCAAATAAAGCAGGCTTCGGTGATGCAGTAATATCAAGTCAAATCGAAAATTTATTCATCACATGAATAGGTAAAAAGGAATCTGTATTCAAATGCATGGCATGCAGTATCTACATGTTTATTTGAACAAAGAACTTTGTATTGAATGGTTACTCTTCAGCATCATCCTTGCTGACAGCAAAGGGCTTATCAACCACAATATGGCCACAATCTGCAATTACAACATCTTTACTAGGGCGATCTCTGGAATCTGTTGGAGTCTTCTCAATTTTTCGAATAATGCTCTGAAATTTAAGAAGTTTATGCACAACTGATTCCATTTCACGGTAGCACAGTTGATTATGGTTATCGATCATCTTAAGTTTTTTTAATGCATAAAGCTTACCATTCCTTCCAAAATTTTCCCAAAGACGACATGTCGTCCATCCAGCCACGGGGTTTTCTTTACAGTAATAAAAAACTGGGATCCATTTGTGTCCTTTCCTGCATTAGCCATGGATAGCCATCCTGAACCGTAATGCTTCAGTTTGAAGTTCTCGTCAGCAAATCGCTCGCCATAAATACTGCGACCTCCTGTACCATCTTTATTCGTAAAATCGCCACCCTGAATCATGAAATCCTTGATAACTCGATGAAAAATGCTTCCTTTGAATCCGACCAACTTGCCATCCTTGCTTTCCTAAACAATGTCAACAAATACCCGTTTTAATATAAAAGAAATCCACGTGGACAGGTATCCCAGGAGATTGCCATTCCACCCTAACTCACCTCAGTAAGATGTTTAGATGCCAATTGAGCAAAGTTTTCAGTAGTTTTTGGCACTGTTTTACCGAAAAGGCCAATTACCACCCTTCCAATCTTTTCTCCACCTATTTCGATGTCAAACCAAACCTTTAAAGACAAGAAACAATGAGGAATCTTTAAAGACACGTCATCTCTTTTGTTATCGGATGCAGTGCATGCAGGTCAAGCTCTGGTCCATGGCATTATATATGGTGCAATAAATCGCATTTTACCTTGTCAGTCACTTTAGGACCTTTCTTTTGTTCTTCTGCTAATGCATTTGAAACCAAAACCAATGAAAATAGAAGCAAGCCCAATCGTAAAAAAGCCATGATTACATCCACAGCGCTCGAAGCCACGGAGTCAGGACCTGCAGAATTAGACAAGGACACGCAGCCTATATCTAATCGCCTTTTTGGGGGTCGTCCATAAATAACGTGCTTAAATTTGATCCTATTTTTAACTTATCTTCTTTCTTTGTACATGGTCCCTTAACTTCCAGTTTCAGGTCACGTGTTTATTTCGTGTCTGGATGGCCCCTCGTGAATTTAGGCAAAGCTGCGCGTTGAGG
>JAQIXS010000756.1:0-39198 GCA_034700785.1 Rossiulus vilnensis | reverse complement strand
GTCCACATTTTTTCCCGTTCAATGTTTCATGTTTTTTTCCACTTCTTCTTCTATAATTTTTTCCCCTACAATCATTCTTCGCCCCATTAAGATTGGTTTAATGAGTTTGTATGATAATATCTGCGAGCATTATGGATTGTACCTCGTAAAAAATGAACTGTTTTCGGAAACATGTTTTCTGACAAAAATAGATAAACATCAGATCATTTAAAACATGCGTTATTTAATCCATTTCGTAGTGTGCACATCCGTGAAAATGAAAATTGCACACAAATTCTAACATAATTGGAAGTTCTTCTTTTCCACACATAAAACACAGTGCATAGTGACGTAAAGTCTTAATATTTAAAGAAGTTGTAAAGAAAAATGGTGTGCAATGCAGGCAGTTTATTGAATTCTCACTTTTTAACATTTATACATGTATATGCATTCAACTTACATAGTTTAGCAGCATTTGCTAGCAAATAGTTGTATAGACACCTACACTTGGTTCATAACCCTTGTATACTGAAGGAAAGTATATGTATATCAAATAACTACATGTAATTGCAAGGAAACTAAGAATGTAGCGATTTATATTCAACCCGAAAAATCGACACCTGGGAACTTTAAATTGTTGATTGCTTTAATGGACTTTATGGTTCAATGAAACACAAAAAATATGAGCCATTTACGCAAGCGTATTGAAATCCGAACGTAACATAAACGTATGCGTTAACAAAGCGTCTCATGTTGATAAAACGCTTTTAGTGAAGTTCATTTTAATGAATGGAAAATTCAAAAAGAGGTCGGAAGGAAACATGCCTAATGAAAGCGAAAAATAAACACTCAATACATTGGTTAAAAGATACTAATCCAAATCTGAATAACGCATTGTCTGATAACGCAACCCCATTAGTTTGATAGAGGGCATGATTTGTTGCTATACAAATGAGCATTTTCAAATATGAACAGCATAAAATCTTCATTTTAAAATGGTACTATAAAGCAGGAGAGATTGAGTATAATACCAGATATCAGTTTACGGAGGATATTAGTTTAGACAGTATTAGTTCAGAAATTTAATTTAGAATTTAGAATAAATTAATTTAGTAGGCTCTTTTGTATAAGGGCATGCCCAAATGATTTGCTACAATGTCACCTATCGCTCTTTTTTCACACATAAGTCAAGGAAATGTTTCAGTATGCTTTAAAACTAGATTAAAACTTATTAAATGACATCATTATGTGAACGTTATATAATGTATCCAAACATTAGATAACTGTCGCGTGGACAAAGTGGGTTTTTTGCATTCGTAAATTTCATAGAATACATGCGTGCGCACATATACTGAATATAACGTATTAAAATACAGCTATTAGGAGGGAAAATGGATGCATTTTGTAATAGGAGATGAAACACATGAAAATTTAGACTAATGTTTCAGTAATATAAAATCCTTGGAGAAAAACAGAAATGGGGATCATTAATATTCGTTCAACAAACTGAATATTTGCAGTTCACAAATAGGCAATATGTTTTTGCCTTCATCACTTGACAAACAGTTATCATGTCCTGCACTTTGACATGTCTTAGTTATTTGAACACTCACAAATCTACCTATTAAAGGAAAATTGCAGTCGCGGTACACATACTTTACTCCATCAGCCACGTCAGGGTAAGCGAAACATAATTCGTTTTTTTCAAAGAATGGGTTAGATTCACTTTCATATTCTGTAAATCCAACGCGAACCTCAAAATCATGAAGCCGTTTTGTCATTTCTGGAAAAATAAAGATCAAAAGATTCATTAGAAATAAATTTATGTATGAGATATCTTATTCGAATAGAAAAATCCCCCTGTTCTGTGCATGGTTTTATGGAAACATTACTAAAATTTCTAAATTCATCCTTACGAATGCTTATTTTATAGCTTCCCAAATGATTCCCTATATGGCATGTTACAATAAGGATATTTTGCGATCATCTACAGTTGATTATTTTCATAAATTTATACATGTATTTGAAAATACCAAAATAAACAGGTTGGCGCTTATCTATGCAGAAACTACATAAACATATATATTCTTGACATCGTACAGGCTATTGATAAAGTAATATAATGGGAATTGTAGTACTACTTGCATGCATTGCAGAATTACAGTGTACATTTAAAAAAGGTATTAACCTGGACTGTCCAACCGATTGGTGATGTTTATAATTAAAATGATGTAGGTGTTCTTCATATCAACCGAAAGATAAGGATAATCATCTTCGCCATTTTCATCGCTCTGAAAGCAAGCCAAAGGTTTGTCCCAAGTCGAAGTTCCCGTGTCATCATCAACAGCCCACATTCCATAATGATTTCCTCCGACGTTTAGATATGATGATTGGGCAGTTTGTTTTCCTTTCGCATAATTTTTTCCTATGATTGGCTTATCTGAAATAATTCGTATGAAGAATGAAATATTGCATTTGAACCACTTTCAAAGTAATAAAACATTTGTTGAATAGCCCGAATTCACCCCCAGATTATACATACATGCATATCTTATTTTGACGGTAGTTTATCTGTGCCACGACTGGGACAACAATTAAAAAAACTTGTTGTCAGTTAATGAACATTAGAAGAAAACTTACCTGGAGATGGCGCAAAAAACTGCAAATATACACAAGCGCTCAAATTAATTTATGTTTTGTGGAAAGAAAACACGATGCTTGCGATGCTGTATACTTTTAAAATAGAACTTGATCAGGTTTTACCTTATGCCTATAAAAACATTGGTATCCTAAATCCAATCTCGCTTCGGTTGAACTTGTCCGAGGATAATGGAACAAATAACATTTTCCTGGTTGATAACTATATATTTTCATTTAGCCAAAAATAAAAAGTTTACTGTATATCCGAGTGAGTCAAATACACATTTATTTAATGTGGTAGCATTACAAATACACTTATCAATTTAGGCTACAGTTTATACCACAGTGCGAGAAATAACATACTTTAAATGCTTGTGGATGAAGTCCCTCAAAATGATTTAATTTTAAAAAATCTAGCCATTGAACATCATGAATCCAGCAAAAGTGAAGAAAAGTGAAGAAAATTTGGTATTGGTTTCTCGTTTTTTACTTAGATAAATTTTAATCTCATTTAATCCCACATGTATTCCTGAGATATGGATGAATTGCAGGTGCTGAGGTGGTAATTAAGCTATATATGTTATGTTTTTGCACGCGATCAGGTGTTGTATGGTGTATAGCGCATTTCATTACAGGTGTTAGGATGTGTTTATAGTGGCGCGGTGAACAGAATGAAATTTAAAAACTTACTTCCCTGACTTTACCTGACTAACCAAGTGAATTTACCTGATTTCTTGGAAATTAATTCTGTAGCAAAAACAAACACAATTTAATAATATTAAGGGAATGTTTATTAATAACAAAGGACAATTTCTTGCATCTCTAGTAATTTCTGGGCAATTGCATTTTTACTCGTAAAATTAATATTTATAAACAATTTAAAAGTTGGTTTTTACTGTGTATCTCCACCAATTAACTTAAACTTAACTAAAACTGCTTCTAATGTAGGCAGGGCCGTGAAACGCATGTGATGGAAAATTTAAGCCCATTTGTAAAACTTCTTTTTAAGTATGTTTGATCGGTTCATTTTAGATTGCATTTTTATACTGTACGTCGTTTTAAGAACATGGATGAATATTTTTCTCAAATTTATTAGTTAATCTTGGATTTTTGTCTATATTTATTCGACATTATTATTAAAACAATGCCGTGGCCGAAATGATTGTGAATTTTGGGCTACATTCTGTACATAAGGTATGATATAAGATAATGTTTTATAAGTCAAGGTAACACTGTAGACGACATTTTTTTTAAAAAAAATGTCATTAGAAAAAAATGAATGTATTTCAGTGCTCAGAGAACTTTTTTGAATGTCACCGCTCTCATCGCTTCTTGCCGCGCCACTATAAACACACCCTTAAACATTTTGGGAATACTTTCAATGCAAATATAGACTTACCAAGTCATGAAGCAAGTTTCTGTCTTTACGCACATTGCTATACAGCGAAATTTAGTTTTCGTAATGCCAAAATTCATCGTAGAGAAGCCAAAATAATCACTAGATACTGAATTAAAATTGACGACTTGAACGAATTTCTGATCTTCAGAAAAAACTCTTCCGAAAAACAAACTTTGGCAAGCAAAAAGAAGCAGAAAACGGCAATTTCCCAGACCCTATGAAAAAGATGTGTGGAAATAGCCATCACGATTTAAGATGATTTCAATATATACATTATATCGTCTGTTTATAGCAAGTTGGCTTAATGACAGCATGTCCGCCTTGCATTCGGGGGACCCGGGTTCAAATTCCTGGGCGGCTATCCTAATTGTGGTTACCGAGGGATAGTACCTCATTAATCGACGACGACCGTGTTCCCTTCCCTGTTACTCTTCAGTTCTTATAACTGTTCAAAATGTATAATTTCACTTACCACCTTACCACATGGCATTAATATGCTGATGCAAATATAATAGAATAGTTTAGAAAGCTGCTCTCTTGAATTAATTCTCTTAAGACAAAGAATAGTGTAAGCATCTCAGATATTTCTGGCCACCAAAAATATATGGAAAACTCACATGACCACACTGGATTTCTGAGCTAGCCCACAAACATAACCAATTTAAATACGAAGTTGGATGTTCAGTGTCCATTTCATGAAACAACGTCCAAAGTGAATCATATTTAACGGAGTAATTTAAGAACAGGCAAAAGATGTTTACTATTTTTTATCCTATTCATGATGCGTTAAGTCTTTTCTCAGAAAAATCTAAAAACAGAATTAAATTTAATATTAAAGAGAATGCTCAATTTCTAGTTGGTGGAAATGTTCGTTACAAAAAGTTAAGTCCTGTTATCGCAGTTAATCCGCTTTGAAGCTAATGGGGCACAATATATAATCCTAATCAGCACTGCCTAACAATGTACTTGTGCACATCGAATTGCCATGTCAAATGCGCACACGGAAAATTTATTCATTTCCGTGTCCGGTTAACCTCTTTAGTTACTCTTAATTTTCCTGGGAATACTAATTTTGGGGAGAAAATCTTTAAACGTAACAACTGAATTGGTAGAACATTACATAATTTCAAACCCATGCACGCATGGAAATTCGAGTCCTTTCGGATTAATATTATTGGAATTTTTTCTTGCATGCCATCAGACTTAAACAATTCTTCTCTTCCAAAGGATAACCCTAAACTAACAGAAATTCAGTTTAACAATGATGACGGTGACCATAAATTTGAATAGTAATAACAAAAAAAATTACATGGGTTGATTACGCATCCACTCACCACATGACAGATACTTGCTGTCAGTAGGTTACTGAGTTGAATTGAATTGACTCTAAATTATCAACTTCGAAAATTCCATTATACTATACCATAACTTCACTAACTTCCAGATTTTATTATAACCTTTAATAATTAAGTTTGTTTTTCAGAACATATTCGAATTTTTTAGGTAAAAACCTAAAAGCCTCTCGCGTTTTAAAAACAATACAATGCATAATGCAATGTACAATATTAATGTAAATGAAATTAAAAATAGAAACACACAAAACTTACAGAATTCAGCGACATTTTAGTGGCGAACCTTATTTTGAATATGAGAAGTTATGTGTCAGTCATGTGATTAAATCAAATTTCAGCATGCCCCATTGGTGATAATGTTGGCAACAAATTGTGTAGCCATGGGCAATACATTAAAGAAAATCTATAAGTTCAATAAATGCTTTATTTTAAGCGTCAACGTTATTACAGTCTTATACAGTATTATAAAAGAAGGAAATGAACACAACGACCAAATTTTTGCTGCCTTGGCTGTTTCGCCACTTGCTGTATGAGGACTTCTTCAGGTTGTGATAAAAGTAAAACATACAAATAATTGAAACAATTTAAACCTAACAACACTTTAATTGGAAGTAACACTAACTTTAACTGTTATAATCCAAGTAGATTGTATAAGTAATGCTAGTTTTGTGTCAATATTTTTTTCTTCCTGTGTTTTTTTAATTGTTTCAATTGTGTGTTTCGCTCTTATTAGCGCCTGAAGAAGCCTGAAGTAAAGGGACGAAACATAGTTAAACGTTGATTAGCAAAACTTGCAAAACATTATTGAATGTGCATATCGTGGTATTCATTTCCTTCTTATATAGGCCTGCTACATAATGAATAAAGATCATCATTCTACTAAAACGCTTCCCAGAGGCAAATGTATGCATCGAACAAGTTCAATTGAACTAGTGAAAACAAGAACAAGTGAAAACAAAGCAATTTTTCAACAATTAAATTGTCATTTTAATACCGTTAAATTTAGTTGACATATGTTGGGATTAAAAAATACTAAAAGTAAATCGTATTGATACTAAACATTATTTTTATGAACATTTATCATTAGCGGGGTTGCCTTTCCTAATTTATTGTTTTTTATCTAAATTACAAAGACCATGTCCAATTTCTAGGTTATGAGACTATTCGAAATTAGAAGTGTTCTTCTCCTCACGTAGACAGATATTGACGTAGTAATGTATGAGAGCATGATCAATTTATTTCTCATTAACATCTCCAGCGTTTTAAGACTAATACCACGGCAAAAAGATACAATATTGCTATTAAGGCTACTAATTAACTGATAAAATCAAAGAAATTCACGTCTTCACAGAGGTAAAAGTCCTCGCAACTTTTTTGTATTGAGCAACCAATGGTTACACATTAAAGAAAATCAATAAGCTCAATATTTAAAAAAAATAGTAAAGTTGTTATATTTGCGTATAATGTACCTATATTAGCAAGGAGCATGTGGCAAGCGTCATAGTTATGAAACAATATTAGTAAATTGTTTCCTGGAAACATGCATTAGCAACATACATGCACAGCCGGTTAATTTGATTAATTTTATGGCTTAGAATATAGGCCTAGATTGAAGACTAATTGTTGCCTACCAAAAGCATCAAGTAAAATAATTTCATTGATCTTTGCAAATTAATGTCATCCTACATTGTTTCCCATTTATTTATTTATTGTGCATCAAGTAAAGCATGGCAGTTTAGCAACAACTACACATCAGTGAAAATAACGCGTGAAATTAGAACGTTTTAACCTATAAATAATTCAAATATTGATATTTATGAAATTTTGTAATCACTTTGCAGGGAAAATTATAGTCTACGTGAAGGCATTTCATTGCACTATCTATAGTCTATAAATCTTCAGAAAAGATAAAAGAAAAACCCCTCGTTTTCGAAAATGGATGGGAGTGCAAATTACAGTGGTCTGGAAACAATCCACCTTAATCAGGTTAATCTTCCACTTAAAATACGGAAATGCAGCAGGAAATGAGTGGAATGGACTAGGAAACTTTGCAATCTTTCGATTGTTGCCTGAAGAGCCCTAACTAAGAGGGCGAAACGTCGCAATAAAATTTAATTTGGCTGTGACTTCTGGATCATCTTTTCGTTTATAACCCAGCCACACGATGGTACGAGTAGATTACTCACAAATTCAACGGGTATAAATCCTCAGCTCACAAATTGTCAGTTTATTCATACTGACATCATAATCAACGCAATCTGCAGGTGGATTTCCAGCTTCGGGAAACGTTTGAATTTTTTGAACTCTCAGCGCAATCTTGGCATACAAAATTACTTTCAATCACCTTGCGGTAGGCAAAACACAACTAATGTTTTTGGAAAAATTCATTGGTTGAATTTTCACACGGCTAAAATCCCACTCTAACGTCAAAATCGTAAAGCCGTTTAACAAGTCCTGTGAATAAAAAAATACTAAAAGGCTCCAAAACATGATGGTGATAGGTTTTAATGCAAATAAGAATGATACTTTAACAAAGCTAGAGTTAAATAATGTGTAATACGTTTGGTAATAGTCCTTTAAAAATTATAAATCAAGACGATTGACCACGATAGGTAGACATTTGTGGCGTTTCGTTTTTTTATTTTTACTAAAATGCCTCACATTTTCATTCACTAAATCCTTTATCACGAAAGTATCTCCCCCTTCCCCTCCATAAAAAGAACACGAAACATCGCTGAAATTTAATTGCGAAAATTATTTTTAATAATTACAATAGCTCTTATTCCTGTATTGTGAGTTTAGCTAACTTGCAAATTAATGTTTCAAAATACTTAAAAAATTGTCCATCCTAGTTGTTAGATTTACTGTTAACACCATATACATGTAGGTATTCGACAAATTAATAACAAGAAAACGATGACGATCATCTCCTACGCTACCGCTGTGAGAACAGGTTATTATTTGTGTGTCAAATGATGCAATTCCTGGATTTCCGTCTACAGCCAAGTTCCCGTGGTGTTAATCATAAATATTGGAACCTATACTTTTCCTTCCCAATAAACGTTGATTCCAGTAAATATTTTTTCCGAAATTGGAGAATGCAATTGTCGTTCAGTTACACAAAAAGCAATTTTGACAAACGTCATATGCTAGAATCGCCAAAGAACAACTGTTATGCTAAGAAGCGCAGAATGTTATTTCATATGAAAGTAGATCCCTTTGTTTAGTGCATTAAACGAATTTTTGCTTACTGAGCAAAAATTACAGTTCAGACATGACCCTCACATTTTCGTTAGTTATGTTCCCATCTCGAAGCATTTCAATGAACCCCCTTAAATGGGGCTTTCGACGAAATCTTTTTATTTTATTTTACGGTTTTGGCCTCTAAGGGCAAATTAAATTTCTTCAATTAAATTTCTGGCAGGGGATTTAGACAACATCCATATATTTTTCGAAAATCTACATTGGACGTAAGTGCATACCTCTTTAATCCAACTGTAGGCGTGTAGTTAGTTGTTGTGCTCGGATTGCTGTCATGGTAAAGCATTAAAATGTAAACACTACATTTTTAAAAATCGATGCTGTGAATATATAATTCGATTTCAGATCCTGACATTTTACTGCCACGTGACTTTTTCATATTTTCTGTACATTTCCTTTAACAACCTCTATACTTGCACAAATACGATAGTTGTTTTTTTTAAATGTGTGGTCATGGACAAAAATAACACGCGATAAATTCTTCAAAGACAATAATATATACACGTATGCAGTATACTCCTGCTTACTTTGTCTTACTGTGCGTTTGCATCGATGTTTTACTGTGGGATTTTTCGGACGTTATTTTGGAATTCATGAGCACTTTAAAATTTTCTTTAGTAACAATGATAGTAAGGCCGTAGCCCATACAATAATTTTTTTAATTTTTTTTTTAAAACTCGATTACCAATCATAGATTTTTCCTACGTTCTATGCAAAAACATTTTTAAAAATATTATTAAGGGAGCAATATTTTTTCAAAATAATAATAATAATATTAATAAATGAGCGTTAGCTTACAATTAAATACACTAATTTTCGAAATAGTGTTAAAGTCACAGAAAGCTTAAAATTGTATGAAATATTGATAATTAAGGAAACGATGTAGTGGAATTATCACTTAGCGAAATACATGTACTTAGGGATTACGTGAGACATTTTATTGAAACATTTGCCGCTGAATTATTAACGGTATTAACGGTAAATATCACAAATAGAATTGACTGTTTAAATATGCATTGCGCTCATTGTATTGCGATCTTTCACTTTTTTTATCAATTTTCTTAAATTTACTTATAGTAAGTATATGTCTATTGTAATTATTAAAAATAAAATAATCTTCGAAAGTCGTTATTTTATATGAAAGCTTTCACCTGACATTTTCAAGTCTTTCAATAAATTATCAATTTAGTCATAGACGATGGTGATTTATTGAATTTTGTTTCTTGTTTTTTTTGTGTGTTCTGTGTTTAAAATTCGACTAGGATTTTACCCATTTGAAAATGCAACAAATTTATTTTTCGATTACCGCATGGTCGCTAGGGACGATGTTTTTGTTTGCCTGGATTGCGACACGCCTGTCTTGAACCGTTGTGTGAGTGTTCAGTTAATTCAATCGTGTTTCGTCGCTGGGTGCCACAATTGCTTTACTAATAATGATATTAATACGTTGACCAAATGTGAGTTAGGGATGTATGCACTATTGCTTTTTGAATAAAGTATATTGTATAAGCCAGCATAAATTTACAAAGCTGAATTAATTAGTGCAAATACTTAATATTTATGAATAACTTTCAATATGGTTTTGCATTACCATTACGAGTATCCAATTTTGCAATCGACGATGTATTCATTTCGACTATTGTACAGTTGTTTTGCCAATTAATTTGTCAGATGCATTTCTTATCAACAAATGAGTCAGCCTTTTTACATTAAACATGTTGTTTAGCACGTATTTCTCCAAATTTTAAAATATTTAAAGTGTAAATATATTTTTACATGTGTAGTTTACTTTTGTTTCTAGTTTTAAATTATGATTCAATATCATATACGTGTATTAGCTGATAAGCGTGGAAGACAAGAAAAAATTTCCTATTTGTGAACTTTGGGTACTGTTGGTGATCCCGCTTTCTATTTTCCTATCTCATCATTTTTCTCTCATTATAGAATGCATCTACATCTACCTCCCCCACCCCCTTCTTCTCTCCATATTAAGCTTCTTTAATATGCTATATACAGTACATGTATATTTTTATAAATCTTTTTTCAATATGTTTTCAATTAATCAATTGATTTCTATGTAAATCTTGAATAAACTATAAGCTAAATCAAAACCATGCATCAAACCCCCTGGTTGAGGATGTTATTTATGTAAGCGCCCTAAAACAATTAACTGCATGTAGACTATTTTTAATTACAATGAATATAACAAAAGAGTCCCGCATGAAATACATGTAGGTTGCATTTCACCAATAGCTGTTTGGATTCGTATAGCATACATCTGAATATTACACCCTACCATAATGGTTCCATAACGAAGAATGGCCTCTTTCATTAAAATTGTATAATGCTCTCAATTTCTATGGTGTTAGAAACACTACAATATAGCTACTAAAACGTAAATACACGTTGAGGTTTATTTTCACTGTGGGCAGTCATGAGTATTACCAAACTCTATAATTATATATTCCTTTCATTAAATTAAATTTCATTACAACAATTATCAACATAGACCACCTACTGTGTTTCTAGTACTGTGTTTCAAGCTTTCATTGAGAAGTTGTTCACGCCTACGTTTTATGTCTTTGTTCGTATGAAATCACATAATACGTCCGTGCTTCGTAACGCTTGCTTCAGGTTTCACTTTTTCAGGTTTTTATAAACCTCCTACATTGCCAATTCATGAGATCCTGCTATATATACAAATAAATTGTGCAAGTTGTTTGCAAACAAGTTAACGATAAAATGCTGCTAAATCGAGTAAGTTACATGTAAATGAAAGATATTTGTTACAAAGTTAGAATTTCAAAAGCGCTTGCATTGCACCACTCTTTTGGTTGATCTTTTTATCATAATCACTAAAGTGGCGTAAAACTACAAATATAATATCGATATAATTTATTTCACTTTAATTTAGTAATTTAAAAACAGGAATTAAAATTGATTAATCTAAAACTTGTTGAAGTTCTAAAGCATACTGCTCGTACTTGCTAGTAAAAATAAACTTTTGAGCGATTTTGAACGAATGCTCCAGAAACGCTGTGAACTTAAAATTAAGCCACACGGAATGCAAAAGTGCTTCACTCAATTTTCAAAATAATCGCCAATGTAAATATAAAGTCTCTAGGGCAATGGGGAGTCGATTATTCGGAACTATTTCTCCATTATTTGTGGCGTTTTTCAGCGCCATCTATTAGCAAGTAGGTCAAGCTTGTAAATGAAACAGCTTTTATCGGTTAAAAGGATGTTGGCAAATCCTAGACAAATTTTAAACGTATTTGCATAACTTTGTGCTCTGATCGGTAGCACAAAATGGTAATTATCCTGTTTCTATTTTAGTTTCAAAGCCACCTGTCGATACTATTCCTTTTGTACCATAAACTGCATGTTGGGATTACTTATGATTTCTGTAAGTTTGTCTGTGCAAAACCTGATGTTATCCTTGCTTCAAATGATATTGTCAGCTTCTCTGACAAGTATGTCAAAACTACAATTAAATGTGCCAGCTTGTGTTTAGCAAAACCCACTTGCTTCATGTATTGGTAAGTAAAGTAAACAAGGCTTCTAGAGATAACCTCGTATATGAGACATTTTTTAAACATGTGTGTATAGCCTTCTACACATGTTATCCACACGTTTTATACGCAATAATTCAACGCAAATGTGTGCATCTTTGTCAGTGTTTTTCCTTTAAAACTTGATAGTTATCAACCAGGATGGTGTAGATTGCTTCATTATCCGTATATAGAAAATGTTAATCAACCAAAAACAAATATGGGCTATCGGTGTTGTTACAAGGCAACGGTAAACAACCATTACATCTCTATTTTATCGACATTTTCGATTAATTATAATTTATTTTTCCCAAAATACTTCTTGCAGTTTTTTGTGCTTTTCTCAGGTGAGTGTATACAGTATATTTTTATCTAAGGTTAGGCCTATATTATTATGCAATAGTTGTTGCTTCTATTAACAATTCTAATCATACCATTAATTGAAAATTATGACATTTTTTCAGCCATAAGTATAACTTTTTTGTAATTTAGGAGAAAGATTCACTGGAATTAACGTTGCTTTGGGAAAGTCAAGTATGGTTTCGAGTTTTTATTGGGCGCCGTTTGGCAATCTCACTGGAAACTTGGCTGTGGATGGAAATGTAGGAACTGAAATACTTGGTAAACCGACAACATGTTTTCACAGCAGCGCTTCAGGCGATGATCTTTTTCCTTTTCTTGCTATTGATTTGAGAAAAACGTATTTGGTATTGGCAATAAATATCACAAACAGGATGGACGATTTAAGTAAGTACTGTGCAAGATTAATAGCGTTGTAGATAGTAACGTTGCTTTTTATTAAGACTATGCGCGAGCGATTTTAAATATTAGAATAGATTTAATTATATTAGAATAGACTAAAGTCCTATCTAAATTACATTTCTACTGCACCGCGTTCGATTGGTTTAAAACTTTACTCAACTAAAGTATTGCATTTATTCAAGTATTATTATTTCAGAATTTAATTTATTTTATTTTTTTCATTAAAAAAAATGAAACTCCAAAAATATTTCCTTTCGCAGTAGAGCTGCTTAGTTTAGAACTTTTAAGACTATTGCATAAAAATCTAACATCTTATTTAACTTTAGATTTCTATTTATTTTTATTCTTGTAGTTTAGATGTATCGGTATTTGGTATTTATTGGAAAAACTATCCCCAACATGTTTTGAAGCCTTTCAGTAATTTGTTGAATTTTTTAATTGCAGTACTCAATAAACGGCTTCACGATTTTGAAATTAGAGTGGGATTTTACCCATATGATAATTTAACCAATGCATTTTTCGAAAAAAATGAGCTGTGTTTTGCCTACCCCAAGGTTGCTAGTGACCTTTTGTTTGTAGGCCAAGATTGCAATCTTCCTGTTCTGGGCCATTTTGTGAGTGTTCAAATAATTAAAACGTGTTCCAGCGCTGGGCACATCGATTGCTATGCCTCAGAAAAAGTCCAAGATGCAAATGTGTTGACCATTTGTGAACTTGAGATATATGCGCTGCTGATAAGGGAATAAAGTGCGTTACGCAAACCTTCGGTGCAATTATCCATGATATTCATTTTAAAGTAAATAAATACCTTGTGAACATTTATGGATGAGCTTATTTTAAAATGTCATCTATGTTTGCAAATTATTGTCATTCAAAAACAATCACTAGTTATTCATTGCCTTTAAAATTAATATACATGTATGATGGTAACCCTGCATTTCATACTTTGCGTTTAAACTCTTCTATCTGGCTAACTCGCTTGCTGATTGCCATATTTTGTAATTATCGATGTTCTAATTTAAAGAACATGCATTTCCTGGAGAAAAAAATATATAGTCCCATGTCGAACATTTTTCGTTTTGAGTTCTTTACAATAATAAATTGCGATTTATCTTGATAAATCAAGTTCAATGATATGTGTGAAATGTTTTTGCACATGGCGTTTGTTTAGTTTTTTTGTTCTCTTCAGCGTTATCCTGCATTTTTGAGCAGTTTTTTGTTCTATGTGATTTTTTTCCCTACTTATAAAATGCATAGTGCATCTATTTCTCTCTCCCCCTTCCTAATAGCATTATCCTAATATGCTATATACATGTAGATTAACATACTCATTTTTTATAACAAAACCTTTTCGCAATTTACAAAATATTTTACCATATTTTATTGTTATGCTCACATTTTCTGTGGTGTCGATCTTACGTTTTCTTTCTATGTAATTGAAATGAAATGACATCATCAGACAATCAGCCATTGCAACAGTTTTGATTCGGACATGGCACAATAAAGCTACCAATTTTTAAATACATATTGGGTCTTTATACAAAAAACCATTCATTCTTTAAAGTTCGTACTGTGTTTCAAGGTTTCATACGCGAGTTGCACACGCCTGCGTTTTACGTTTTTGTTCATGTGAATCACGCTAGTTTATTGTTACGTCCGTGTTTTGTAACGTTTGTTTAAAATGATTTTATTAGTTTTTATGTTGCATTGAACTACTGGATTTGTCTCAGGTTTCAGTTTTTCAGGTTTATTATTTAAATCCCCTACATTGCCAGTTCCTCAGTCACTTACTTTTCTTAAACAAACCAATATACCGTACCAATTTAAAACACTTGCAAGAAAGCTAGGGATCCAATGCAGCATTGGCAATGCTGCTAATTCGTGTAAGTTTTATGAAACGATAATTAAGTCAGAATTTCAAAATTGCTCGCATTACACAACTTTTTTCGTTGACGTTTTCTAAAATTAATGTATAACCGAAAAAGTGGTGTAAAGCCGGTTCACTTTATTTTACTGAGTTGAAAATTGGAATCAAAAATTGTTTAATCTAATGATAAAAACAACTAATATTTTCAACGATTCATAAGTAATTTAACAAAAATTACAATGTTCAAACACGCGCGTCTAATTAAAATGTGGATCTTTCTTCCAACTTAAATGTCTTAGAAACGCTTTTTTAACTTCAAAATAAGCCACAGAAAATGCACAAGCTAGTGCGTCTCTATTATTAGTAAGGTACTGGGGAATCGTTTAATTTGATTTGATTCTCTGATGTGTGTTATCTTATTACTGTATAATAGCTTCAAAGCCACCTGGGGATATTGTTTTGGACAAAACTGTTCTTTTTGTACCATAACTTACATGTTGGGATGTTACTTAGTGATGATGTTCATAAGTTCGTCTGTGCTAAATCGGATGCTATCCTTGCTTCAAACGATTTTGTCAGCTTCTCTGACAATTATGTCAAGACTACAATTAAATGTGCGATGTTATGTTCGGTGAAACCCACTTGCTTCATGTATTGGTAAGTACAAGTGAAATAAGCCTAGGCTTCTATAAATAACTTCGCAAGACATTCATTAAGCATGTGTGTATTTTTAATAAACAGTTCAGTCTAGTGCATAACGTTCTGTTAGATTGACACATCCAATTACTTGCATGTTCATTGTTTTGCTTTAAAATTCAATAGTCATAAACCAGGATGGTGTAGATTGCTTCACTATCCGCCTGTAAAAACGTTTTATGAACCAAAATCAGAATTGGGCTATCGGTGCTGTTACAAGCAAAAGGTAAACTATCATAAAATTTGTCATTGTATGATCCTATTGTTTACAGTATATTTATTAATCCTATAATATTTCTTGTAGTTTTTTATGCTTCACTTAGGTGAGTTTATATATTTATCTAAGGGTTCAGCATCACGCAACAGTTAAAGATGCTTCGTTAACAGAACTTTATAAGCCAATATATTGCAAGTCATAACACATTTTTCAACGATTAGTCTGAACTTTTTTATTCTAATTTAGGAGAACGATTTACTGGAATTAACGCTGCTTTGGGAAAGTCAAGTATATATTCGACTTCTTATCATGCGTCCTTTGGAAATCTAATCGGAGAATTCGCTGTAGACGGAAATGTAGGAACTGGAGCAAACTGTTTTCACAGCAGCGACAAAGGCGATGATCTTTTTCCGTTTATTGCTATTGATCTGATTAATACGTATATGGTATTAACAATAAACATCACAAATAGGCTGAACGATATAAGTAAGCTTTATAGGTTTACATTATATGTTCAATATACATCAGCATTGAAATAGATTATCCTAATTATGTTCCTGCTGCACTAAATTGGCTTGGTTTAGAACTGTGCACATTTGCCAAGTTTACGCATTAGATCTTATTTAACTCTTAAGATTTGTATTTAATTCTTCTTCTGATATTTGACGAGATAAATACATGTAGTATGATTGTTGATTTATAAGAAAACGTATCACATTCCTGTTTTGAAGTCTTTCTGTAATTTAATGATACTTTTATTTACAGGATTGACTAAACGGCTTCACGATTTTGAAGTTAGAGTGGGGTTTCATCCTTATGAAAATTCAACCAATGCATTTTTCGGAAAAAATCAGTTGTGTTTTGCCTATCCCAAGGTAGCTAGTAACCTTCTGTTTGTAGGCCAAGATTGTGATGTTCCTGTTCTGGGCCGTTTTGTGAGTGTTCAGATAATACAGTCGTGTTCCAGCGCTGGACACAGCGATTGCAATACCATCGAAACAGTTCAAGATGCGAATGTGTTGACCATTTGTGAGCTTGAGATATATGCAGTATTGATAAACGAATAAAGTAATGTATCGCAGCATTTATCATGCGAATCCGTAATATCAGCAAAGTTTCGATTTTGTTTTAAGTTATGCTGTTTTATATTTAATAATTGGTGATCATTAATGAATGACCTTAATTTGCAGACATTGATTAAATCTCGAAAAATAATGGCATGATTGTTTGTAAATTACAGTCTTTAAAAGTGATCACCAGCTGTTTGTTTCACAGTTGTCACAGTTGTTTCACACTTTACGTTTAAACGTGCATATTGTTTTGTTTTTGTCACTCTAAGTGTTATTAAGCTTGTAAGTTGGTAATTATTGCTGTTTTAAATTTAAAGTATTTCCTTAAGAAACAGCTTATCGTTTTGAGTTATAAATAATAATAAATGGCGATTTGTCTTTTATATGATCTCTGTTCTTCAACGTAACTCTGCGTTTTTATACACTAGATTGTGCTCATTAATTTGTCGTTATTATTTAGTCTGTACGACTTAATTTCCGTTTTGTACACTATACCCAGGTAAACCCAAAAAATTGAAGAAATGATAGACATCAATGCGCTGCTGTCCTCCTTGCAACAAGAGAAGTTTGTGTTTTCGACGTATACATATAGTTCAGCAAAAACACAATTGCTTCACGTCGTTCTCCTTTCTTTTTTCATACGCATAAATGCGCAGACATTGAGCATGGACAGTTTCAAATTTCTATTCAAAGAACGAAGTTTTTTTTTGTTTGGAAACTTTTTTTACATATGATGAAGCTTTAATACATATACATGTATTAGGTTACAATTTATAAGAATATGTTCGTATTTGAAATAAACGCCGAATATAGCTCGAACAAATAATGCAAATGGTAATGGTACTACACTGATTTAGTTTTCCTAGTAGGTATTTCTTTATTACTCCAAAAACTGCTGTGCAAAAAGAGGTAGGGTAAAAAATAAATCAAGCAATGATACTAAACAAATTGGATGAAAATTGTACCTTATTATTACTACAGGGTGTTTCCAAAAGGACTTTACAACTATGAAAAATCATATTAATTTATTCAAAGAACCCACAGAGGTGATTGTAGTGTCAATTTGTAGGGAAACACATCAAGTTTTGACTCGCGTAGTTCGCTAGTGCCGAATCGCACCTGTATAAGTCCATTTGTAGCCAATTTCTGGTCTAACCATACATGTAATAAGTCATATGTATGGCTCATTTTTACTTCTTGTACCCGGGGCATCTTGATTTGCAAAATAAAATACATCTTTGTTTATTAGACATCCTCGATTGTATAGTAAAGTACGCTAACAAAACGTCAAATTTGGAACATTTCAACAAGTCTTATATAGCTACAGTATGACTCACCAACACATTCTTGCAACTATGGTTTCAGACATGTTAGGAATGTGTATGGACAGTTTAAAAGAAATAATAAAATGTCAGTTATAAATTAGATCATCTCCCATACTAATTTTTATAGGCATTCAATTTAAAGACATTTCAATTTCCTATCCTTTTTTAGTTCTAATTTGCAATAATGTTTTTGCTGATTATAGTTTTATTAGTGGCAAGCCCGAAATACCGGAATGCAAATGGTTCAGCATTTGGCAATACAAGGAGAGCAGGTGGAGCTAATTAATTCGTACCACCCAGGGGGGGAAATGTGCAATATTTAGGAACAATCGGAGCCAGCCAGCTTTTTTTAAGATTGATAAAACTGATGTTCTCATTCACGCCAAATGCAGCAGATGGCGAATCGCGAGCCAGCAAAACTGATAAGTGTGAGTGGCATCAGCAACCATTGCAGTAGCGTGATCTCCAACAACAATGATTCACGCATCTGTGTCTGATAAAACAGATTGTATTTTATTGTGTTGCGCAGAATTAATAAAAAGAAATTACGCGCCTTATCAAAAAAACGAGTCCACTTCACAAATTAAATTTATCCTAAAGAGCTTTTTAATGAAATCGCAACGTTTTCATTAAGGCTAATAGCTATTCGTATCGTTCGTGCAGGGCCATGGAAACAATGCAAATATTTCACACTATTTGTGATAGATATTAGCCGTATCCCGAACAGCATGTGATAAGAGACCGAATGTTTTATATTTGTATTTCATTTTATAGAACCAGATTTCGTCTGATAATTTACTGTTTATCAATACTGGGTATTCAAATCACCAGGTAGTTATGACTACATTTAAGGGTATTTCGCTCCAGATCATGTCTAAAATGTTTTTTACAGTGTCCTAGAACAGACTTTCTCGAGCAGTTTTGGAGATATTTTTCGGGCATGTGTGATACGTATGTGGTAACATGTGATACAGACAAAAACACATAACATGCTAGATTAATTCTTCGTTATAGCTTGCATCCATGAAAAACTTGTCTACCCTATACTGTCTACACACCATGTGTAAGATTCCTACATGGCATCCTAGCTCCCAGTGTAAGTCCGATTTAATTGAGCACCCAAAATGTTCAATTATATTACAAAACGTATGATAAATTTTTAAAAAATATCATTGAAATGTGTTAATCCCAATTTTTTTAAATCCCGAAGTTGCGGTTTCCAATAAGTTCCTTTGTAGGTTCTTATACATTTCCAGTAAGACCCATTTAATTGAAGATGCTTACTCGCATCACAACCCATTCACGTAAGATTACCAAAACAGAGCTAAATTCAAACTTCCACAACGAACCGTATTTAAAACTTCAATTTCAAACTACAGATCGAACGGAAAACACTTCAATGTAATTAATTTAAAATGCATAAAACCACGTATCAACATTACGTGACAACCTACAGATCACATCACTTGGGAATACCTTCATTTTGCCACCAATACAACCAAAATTCATTGCACAACAACATTTTCCGCCATGTTCGAGCCCGCGCGTGCGGTTCGTCGCATCGAGTCGAAGTTCAAATTGATTGAATTTGAACCGGTGACTTCATCGGGGCCGATGTCATTAATAAACGAAAAACGTGCTCTTTTCGGCCTTTTTCTGCTCGAGTGAAGCGCAGCGTCGAAATGGCCAGCCATTTGTCTCTCGGCTAATAAGGAGAAATTCAAGAGGCTCTCTCTCTCTCTCTAATAATATAAATGCTGGATCCATGCATCATTCTTAACTCACGAGGGTGTAATTAACCGAAGTGACAATTAGCCTAATAGGAAACGCTCCCTGATGAATGCGTGGCTTTAATTAAGGCATCATTTGCATCTATTTGGACTGCGAGCGACCCCGAGGGCTCTTCAGGCGGCCATCTTGGGGGTCACAGGTCGAGCGCTTTTGTCACGTTCCAGGGCGCTGATGTTCTCGTCCGTGTTCGAACGTGTTGTGCCATGCTCTGATCGGGAAACAGTCGTTAGCGGTAACGGAGCATGACCAGTGCTGCTTTGAAGCATCAAGTCTGATTCTTCAAACTTCGATCCAAAGAAACGTTGCGTGAGTCGTTGTAAAACGAATGCTATCATGATTTAGAACGCATCTTGACTGAGGGAAAGTAAAAGTCGACGAAAATGGGAACGTTATCTCTCCACGCCAATTGTTTATGCATAGCAAATCCTGTAAAGATAGACCACGTTGACCAATTTAGTGTCTTTTGAAAAAGTCTATACTGTTAATGTTGTATATGTTGACCACCTGACTATCTTGACCACTAAATTGTTTGGTGTCCTTCGGTACTACTGGATCCTTGTTTGATTTTTTTGCCTAAATACACTCTTGAGTACGTGTACTCAGTTAAATAAATGCGAATACTCTTTCGTCAGGTTTTTCAACCACCATACTTTAATTTCACTTAAAATGCTAACAAATAAAAATGTAAACACATTTAATATTGCAACATTCTTAATTTCATTATGCAAGTGAAACTGTTTACAATTCACAGTACAATTTTTTGAAGCTACAAGATCAATATTGCTTGCGCAAATACGTTTTTTGTACGCGTAATTTTCGTATGAAATCAGCAAAGTCAAATTTGGAAGAACTTTATCTAAATCATAACAAAATCTTCAAGAAAGAACTTGATAAATTCATGTACAAGCATTTATTTAATGAAAGTGATGATAATTTATTTTGTTTTACTAGTAGGTGTATATGTTGAATTTTTCAGATATTTTTCTATACGCTGATCCCCTGACTAATTGACCGATTTTGCATGGTCACTTGCTTGGTCACCATAGCAAGGTTTTACTGTGTTTGAAAAGAACATTATCAGATGATAGATACATGTTTAAATAAACATGGATAGTTTTGAATGGAAAAGTGGGTTATCATTGAACGACACCTGGTGGTCAATTCAGTGCGACGATCCAGGCAGAAGGACACGGTCGCTAGGCGACGCTAACGACGCTTCCCAGAGGGGATTTCCCCTTCTTCGCTTCTCGACGAGAGCCCGTTTTGCAAGCATTTACACGTTATTAATTGTAATTATCCTCCCGATTTTTGTGGATCCAGCGACGCCCCGCAATCCTTTCGTCGTCGTCTTAAGCGTGCGGCCAAACGGCGGAAACAAAAGCGCGGCTTATACGCGGGAGGGTCGCTCGGATCGCTGTGAGTAATAGCGAAAGAATCGGGATGACAGATTCTCGAGTGACAAATAGGACGACGACGGCCATTTCTCTTCCTTTGCTGACAAATGCGAAGACGTGCGTATTACGTTTACAACTGGTCTGAAGCGTGACTTTATGAGCGTCCCTCGGCCAAGAATAAGTAAAACAACAACCCGTGTAGATACATGAGACCAAACATAGATTTTGTAACCAGTATTTTTATCTAGTTTAAGGGATTATGTTTGCTATGGTCACCACACATTTTGCTTATTTGGAACGTATAGAGAACATTTGTGGGAACATCCAACGTTGGTCATCCCAAAACAAAAAATCACTAACAGAAATCAAAACAATAGTTTTTAGCATTCTGGAACACAACATCCACGAAGGCTCTGCATGGCATTCTTAGACAGTTGGGTTGTGTTACATTTTAGAATACTAGTTCTTTGTATTCCATAAAATACGAGTTCTTTCCATGAGATTCTAGAATCTGTTCTTTACACGGCATTCTGGATCACCTGTTCATTGCATGCCATTATAGAGCACCTGTTCATTGCATGCCATTCTAGACTGCTAACAATTCTTTGCATAACAATCTATAGAAGAGTGCTTTGAATGACATTCTAGAATCTGTTCTTTACACGGCATTCTGGATCACCAGTTCTTTACACGACATTCTAGAGCACCTGTTCATTGCATGCCATTCTAGACTGCTAACAATTCTTTGCATAACAATCTATAGAAGAGTGCTTTGCATGACAATCTACAGAAGAGTTCTTTGCACGCCATCTTACAACAGTTCTATAGACGAGCTCTTTGCAAGACATTCTGGATCACCTGTTCTTTGCATGCCATTCTAGACTGCTTTAGTTTTTTTGCGTATCAATTAATCTAAGCTACAGAAGAATGCTTTGCACGACATTCTATTCACCAGTTCTTTGCACGAGATTATAGAGCTCCTGCTCATTGCATAGCATTCTAGAAGAGTTCTTCGCAAAGATGTTTAGAACTGAAAAACATCCGAAAACCCCGTTTCTTCCAATGAGATCCTAACTATTGAGCGCAGATTGGACCACGTTAACATTCCGTAACCTGCATCTGGCGCACAGGCAGCTAGCAGCCATGACAAGGACACAAACAAGTGAACAGCATTGACAATTGGACGGGAAAGTGCGCATGTGTCGGCGACATTTCAATCTGATATATCTATCTGCATCTTAATTTGAGCAAGGGGGTCATTAATTATTGACTGGGCAGTTAGTTCCCAGGCATCTGGGCGCGCACCAATCAGCTGGCACTAATTAAAGGCATTTTGCCATACGCTTATCCTCCACCATTATGCAATTACAACGGCACTAATAAAGACGCCAACGTCAATTAGACATTGGCAATTGCGAGGCCGCTTGTCAATGGCGGCCTTATTAGAAACGAGAACGCAAATTGCGACGCTTTTGGACATTGACGGAGCGCCATCCGGGGCAACAAAACGAAAACACGGAAGGCGAATTAGCCACATCAGAAATGGTGATTTAACAGAGTTGTCACGATCCACTGTCAGGACAGAGCCGATCGACAGGTTCTTTGCAATTGCTACAAGACAGGTGACGTGCTCATGTGGGACATCACGAAGCACTAGGGGCCGCCCATAAAGGACCCTAGGGTTGCGTGATGTTGCATGGTTCGAGGTGACGTTCACAAAAATAGGGCAATTCACTGTGAATATCATCACATGTAAAATAGCAAACTTTCCCAGATTACCGCAAATACAGTGAAACCTGTCAAATTGACTACCTTGCTGTTTAGTCCAACTGATCATGTTGACCGATTTTTAGGGTCCCTTGAAAAAGCCTAGTTTATACTGCTAATGTAAATTAATTCAGGTCAATATAGACCTGTTTCACTGTATATCGATATGTAACTTCCCAAAAAATATGCTTTTATACGTCTGTCTGTCACAGGCTAGAGGTTAGGGGTCAGCAAATGTGAGATGTGAACAGCTCCTATGGGGTGCAATGAAACACGTTAATAATGACCACCCACACCAGTTGGTCCACCAATAAAAATATATGAGCATAGCGTCTCTAAACGAAAGGGTTCTGACAATGCTCTAAAGCATTGCATCTAATTAAATGAATTGTTCACAATGAGGTCCGTAAATGCCAACACGTTAATGAAACACGTTAATAATGACCACCCATACCAGTTGGTCCACCAATAAAAATATGTGAGCATATTGACAGAGGTCGATTGACCTAAAATCTGACGTCATATATAGTACATTTTACCAGCATGTCAACAGGATATGCGGCGTAATTATAATTATAAATGGCTGCACATACACGTATACCGTTTCAAACCGTGCCAAAATGTTTTAAGAAATTATAATGCGTATTGACATTTTATATGGAACCAATGGACAGGGTTCCTATTCTATTATAGAAACAAAATTCAGGAACACATTCTAATTAAGAAAGCAACATGCGGCAAAATTATAGTCGATTTGTCTTATGATTCCATCAAAACGCATTTATTCCAATTCCAATTTCAAAACTACTCAAAAATACATTTTCTTTATTCACTTCCAGTGCTACCTACGTTATAATTATATTTACGAAAAAAAAGATGCATTTTTAGAAACGTTTCGATTTAGATGTTCGTATTTCATCGTCAACGCATTTCATGCGCATCTGTATTAAAGCAAAGGACGTAGCCGATCGCTGAACCGTTAACTGGAAATTCAATCACATTTAATGTTATTTAAATTTCGTGTATTGCTGAACTGTTTACACAAGCATTAGCATATTAAACGGTGGGGTTTTGGGAGTTTGGTCCGCTGGGGAGAAAGGGGACCACCCAAAACTCCGCATGTATACTTCGAATAGATGAAAATTTCAGAAATTTCAGCTTTCGCCAATTATAGGTTTTGGCGATGATTGCAGATAAAACTTGATTATTGCAATAATGAATATTTACATAAAATTAGCGAAAGCGGGAGATAAGAGCCAGGCGATCAATTAGTACGACGACTAATAAACCGAATGCTTCGCGATATTTTAATTACGGGAAATGTATTCATTTATCTCGAGCTAATTTTTCAATTTGCTAAAAAAAATCGCTCGACACGAAAAACCATTTCATTATACATGCATCTGGATTGTTCGAAAGATTGAATTTACCAATTCATGCTAATTTAGTCTCAGATATTTTTATTACAAACCCTCACAGTAGAAGTAGGCATGTTCATTCTAATTCTCTGACATCGAGCTAAAACGGATGCTTAATATTGGTCATTCTTTTTGCATGCTATTAGACGATGGAATAGTCTTCGTAATTTGAGTTTTCATATAATACTTTTGTGGGTATTTTGCCCCCCTACCAAACAGCATTCGCTTGCTGACTGTAAGGTACTGAGTGGAATTGAGTTGAATTGAATCTGTAACATTATCCTAAATTGCTTCGGAGCAGTAATAAATCCATCACTTGGCTTTTGCCAGATTGCGCACAATCCCAATTAGCGTAATCGGGGATTATATTGTGTTCTTGTCCAAATTTGACCCATTTTAATCGGCCATGTCATTGATTTGCATCAATTACTTCGATTTTCGTGTTTTCAAAAAATAGATTTTTATAAGCATTGTTGATGTCAGCGGTAAATTTAGCATATAAATTATTTGAAAGTCTAAAATTAAAAAAAAAACTAAGAAGTTATTAGTAGCCTACTTTAACTACTTTTGTCAAGTGAAACATTTTCCCTCCAGATCTCTCCCTTAGTTTTCATTTTTTAAACGAAATGCATAATAAAATTAACGTTCCAATTAAAGTTCTCGTCCAATATCGTTATTATTTATTATTATTATTATGCAATGGAAAGGAATATAAAAAACACCCGATATACAATGTACATGCATTGTATTTATAGTGGATAAATACATTAGGCATCAATTCGATTTAAAAAAATCCAATGATTAACCCAAAGTTGAACTGACAACGATTTCAAAGCTTTTGTGAGTCCCGTTACAACCCGTTAAAAATACTTTTCAATGACTATACATGTTTTCATTAGTTACATAAAATACACGACTTTTCAAAGAGCATAAAATTGCTTGTAATGGCTTTTAACAATGCAGAATTCAACAACATTGGTTATCGTTTATGTAATTGGTTTGACCAGTTCCACATAGAGGTTAGTATCCACAGGAATTCATAATTTAAAAATGATACATTTTCATTGAGTTTCATTTTTAAAGCATTTTAAACAAAGTTGATTTGAACATTTCAACATGGTATCAACAGGAATATCATCAAATTTTAAGAAAACGTCGTATCATGTTATGATTTGAAACAAAGTTACCACTTTAGGAACAGGTTTTTCAATTGCTTTCCATCAGCTGTCAGCTTAAAGAACGAAATTTTCATTTCTCATGAAGACTCGCACATCATACAAACTGCTGAACATTTTTCCATCCTCCCAAACTGTTTAGAGTTCAAATCAAATTCAAATCCAGATGTCAATTCATGAATTTCAATGATCGAAATTTCATCGACCCATTTCCAATTCATTCCGGGTCGTTCTCCATTGGTCGGGCGAGTGAGGTCACGTGTTCACGATTCAAAACTTCAAAGATGGCGTCCCTGTGGCAGTAGCTCGCCTCACGTACAACACTACTCCTGCACCAGCAGCTTTTCCGCAGCGTTGCTGCGAGAGATGCTTCTGTATTTTATTGCCATCTTGCTAAAGATAATTGGGATTTTAAATGGGGCCATTAGGCAAGAAAAAGGCCCCGCCAGATTATTCATACTGAAAATGGATTCATTTTATGCTAAATAGAAGGGCTATATTTACGCTGGCGCACGTAGGGAGGGCGTATCAAAGCAGGAATGTGGATGCTTTATAGCGCGCAGGGGGCGGCATGGGGGGCAAAAAGAGGGCCCCAAACACGAAATAATTGTTTCAACTCCGATGACGACATTAGGAGACACGTGACGCGCGATGCAAATGAGCAGGCCCCCAATTTCTGCGAATGATTGAGCGCGTTTGGCCCCGTGTCGAATTCATCAGGAAAACGTGCGACAAAAAAATGATGGGAAATAATCGTCTTAATTCACGATGAAGGAAAAAAAAAAGTTCATCAAAAAAATGGATATTAGTAGTCAGGGTGGGAGAGGGTGAAGGGGTAAACCGGCAATTCCTCGATTAGGGAGAGAAGCGAGGGGGTAAGGTATATAAAAAAAAACCCATTCGGGTCCCCAAATGCGCTTGTAATCAGACGTAATTGCAACAATACAATGTTCACATGTGAACGCATTAACTCGGCTTTATATCGCAATGGCAGACGAAGATAGAGAAAAAAATCGAATGAGAAATACTTAAAAAATAGCATTGTAAAAACGCATCCGTAATACCTCCCACAGAAGCGCGTGGAGTAGGAGAGATAAAAACGGTGTAATGTTGGAATATATTACTCATCTTCTCATTAAAACAATATAAGAAATTGATGTCGGTGGTTGATGAAATTCGCTGCACGGATGGGGGCGAAAACAACGCTGAATTATGCACCGGAACGGGAATTTCTTGGCCCGAATTGGTTCATAAAAAGCGAAATTAAAAACTGGTAAAAAACCGAGTTTATTAATCATCCCTCGGGTGGGTGTGGGCGAGCGCGTTGGGTTAAGGTGGCATTAATTGCGATGCAAAATGAGTGCTTTGACTTCAATTCCTTAATATGATTTTTTCAAAATAATAATGATAATAATGCGGTGGAGAATTAGAATGCGCAACTTTGTCCATTTTAGACTTTTAGTGGCAATAAATGAAAACAAGAGCAGGTCAGCTTGTTTGGCGGTACCAGGCTTGCTCAACTCACACACATACACATAAGAACAGTTTGGCATAGGGATTTGGAAATAACCAATAAACGTATGGTTTATCGATAGGAATTCAACCCATTCCTTCTTTTGTTTCACCTGCTCTAATGTTTCTCTCACACCAGTTACAAATGATGACCAACGTATACGTAATAGTTTATCTGGCCAGATAACAGAAATGGTCCCCATGATTCACATTTGCAGATAAATGACGTCATTTGGACAAGAAAAAGCGACCAAAAACTGACGTCCTATGCCTATTTCCATGAATTTCAATCTGAAACAATGTCTATTTTAAGTCATCTACCTGGTGAAAAGATCAGCACGAGATTCTATAATGGTATCATCTTATATAGTGACAGTGATTTTTGAACTGCTGATATCAGTATATGTTAATTTAGAAAAATCTCAACTTCATGTAGCTGGATGTATTGAACATTATTGAAGTATTTTTCAAATTAGCTGTGAAAAATGCTTGAGGTGCTTCCACCAGGGTTGACCTTATGGGAAGGGATGATGGTTACTCAGTAGTAGTACTTTGGTCAATGACAGTACTTTACGGACGGCCTTGCACAGTTGTTAGGATTTCCACGAAGGCCTGTTGAATGAGGAGACGTGGAATTGCGGTACGTGTTCGTCCGTCAATGTAAACACATCAGTATCTCCGTGACAGTCAGGAGGGAATGGGGTCCTCAATGGGCAGTGTTACGACTGGCGCGCATGCCTTTTCCTAGATTTCCGCTCGTTTACGGCCACTGAAAACGTGCTTCAGCCGAGAAACAGGCGTTTATTTGTCCTTATTGACAGAAGTGACAAGGGAAACACACTGCGACGACAGAGATACGGACCATTCAATGACAAGTCGCGAATAAACATAAATAAGACCGGTGTCACTTCCAACGAACCGTTCTACATCGCACTCGACAAGAGCGCCATCTGGATAGCAAACCGCAAACTAGGCATTTCCAGATGGAGAATTATTCCTTACTCAAGATCATTTTTGGTCATGTCACGATTTTGAATAATGCACCGGAATCATACGGAATTCTTTTCAAAACCAATGTTGCCGTCATCAGTGACTTTTGCAGGGAATTTTGACTGTTTCATTGCCTTTCACGCATTGACCCTTAAACTAGTTTTAATACAAAATGTGTGTTTTGAATTGGTTGTAAACTGATGCCAGGATTACAAGAAACTAAGTTTTTATCTTTTAAGAAGACCAGGACACATCGGGTATTGCTTTACTGTAAAATACCGTAGATATCTTACAAACGTTTTGAATGCTAAAACCAAAGTAATTTAAATCAATACACCGGATCCTTCCACGATCATCTTAAGTGCCGAAACCAGGATGGGTAAAAATCCTATAAATTGAATTTAACTTCCCTTTAACTTTGTTAATAACTAATAACTATACATATAATTGGTTGCCTTTGTAATCCTACACATGTACATTGGAAAATATTAAAATGCATTTCCAGATGCAGCAGACATACGAATTTACCTACATGTATAGTACCTAGCACAAGTACATAACACCTGCTGATTCCCCTCCCCCTCTATGTCCGCTAACGTACCACTAGTACAAATCCATGATGTAATTCAGATGGAATTACTGCTGCCATAATGCCTGTAACACCTAGCTTCCTTTTCCGTATTAAAGGCATCAAATTTCAATCTAATATTGTCTTATTTCCACAGAAACCCATGCTTATTATCACCCATGACAGGAGGTTTTTCGAGCAAGACATCATATATAATTAGTTTTGAGGAAAAGACTGGATTGATAAGATGGAAAAAAGAAAAGTATTATGTACTTTCAGAAAATTCACCGTCAACGATAGAAACACAAAACCGACTATTTCACAAGCTTTTTTTGTTGAAATCGACATTTTCCTTATAAAACAGAAACCAATGTGTGCCCTGGAGAAAAGATCAGTATGTGATTCTTTATTAATATCAGTGTGATTATTTAGTGATATCACTATATATACCGTTTTTTGGGACACCTAATGTCAGCATGGTTAGTGATATCACTACATTTTTTACTAATATCAGTATATTTGTGCTGATTATACAGATCTTTCCACCAGGGTGCTATCTCCGACAGCACACAGAAAAAAACAAATTAGAAGCGTAATATTTACGAACTATTTCCGGTGAAATCGAACGCGCCTGGCGGCGGCCATCTTGAAACACGTTCTACGGTTGCCAGGGCAACAGCATCCACCGCCTTTTAATGGGCCAGCGTTAGTACGTGCCTCTGATAATTGTGAGCAGTAAGAGATATCATCATTTGTGGAAATGACTCATTTTATTATGTTGCAGCAATGAAAAGCTCACATTTAGATTGGATTACTCGTCGGTTAACTCGTTTTCCGCGGCCCGGAGTTAGGGCCCTGGAACAGGGTCGTAAACGAGCGCGGAATTACCTGCTTCGGGGTTGCCTCAAACGCAGAAAAAGACAAAAATTAGGGCTACTTTTGACTTTCCAATGTGTTTGCTTTTGTTTTATTGGGCACGAACATCCAGCTCGCCCCTTATTAATGCCGGGTGGTGCAGGGGGCCTTAATTCTTACTGGCTCAATATCAATTGTGAAGGCTCTGGAAACGTTTCATGGAAAGCAAACATATGGCTTCATTATCTTTTATCACCTCGTAGTTAATTGAAATGTGAATCAATACAAACACAAATTAGCAGTTTAACAAGAGGAACAGAACCCGCGTGATGCGCGCCCGACATCGAAAACGGGGCAGTTTTGAGGAAAACGACGGAAATGCGAAAAGGGGACAAGTTTGAAACTTCCAGCGAATACAAGATGGCGGCGATGGAGCCGATTGGAAATTTTTCAGAATTCTCTCAGAGGCTATTAGAATAAATGCATTTGCCATTCAATACATTTCTATTCGCCGTATAACGAATATTGTTCAAAACGAAATCTTTCTTAGAAAACCGAGTTTTGTTCAAAATGGAATTTCTTTTTGAGTTTTTTAAAATTCATTTACAAATTTTCGATATCTGCGGAATTTCGTTGAAGACGATACGGAAAATTTGCTGTAAGATAATTTTCCATTGCATGGCAACATCCGATATTTCTCAGGTTTCCTCAGGATTTCCTCAGACCTGGAAAGCCTGGAATTGTCCCGGGATTTGGAAAAGCATTGAATTGTCTGGGAAATTCCACATAACGAAATTGCATTTGCTTTTCATTTATTTGCCTTTCATTCACTGGACATTTAACTAGTTCTTTTCAAATTCACCAATTTTCTGTACTTTGATGCCATCTAATTAAATACGTAGAACAAAGTTGCCCTTTGGAATCCAAGGGCAACTAATTTTTTTAAAAAAACGTATTGAAATTCCGTATTTTTAATGAATTTGAATATTGTTAACAGAATTGAAAACGGAATTTACGGTAGCCAAATCCAGTAGAGACCACTGTTACTTATTAGTGTACACCAAAGTCAAGACCACTTTTACCTGGTGAAAAGATCAGTAAGAGATTCTATACTGATATCACTATATTTGCAATGAAAGTGGTTTTTAGACTATTGATATCAGCACGATTAGCGATATCACTATATATAGTGACAGTTTTTTTTGGTCTACTGATGTCACTAAACGTTTTGGTAATATCAGTATATTTGCACTGATATCACTATGAATTTGTATACTGATCTCTCCACCAGGGTTTGTCGGGCTTACATTTCTAAATCATATAGCATTCCTTATGCCATCATTTTTAATTTTCAGTGGTTAGGGTAAAAATATAAGTTACTGGAAAAGTTCGAGAAGTTTAAAACTAATTTTGGGGGAACACTGCCAAACTAGTGGCCGATATTTTTCACCGAACATCAATAAAGCAAACAACTTCGTCGCAAACAGAACTGCAATTCAACCCTAGTTTTGGAATAAACCCAACGCCTACATAACAATCCCAACGCGTAGAGCTTACCAAACTGCGTGCGGGCCAACACCGAGGCCCTTGGCAACAATTTTAAAATACAATTTAAAGTCGCATTAAAATTAAGTGCCGGAGGAGGGGCCAACACGCGAGCCGAAATAACACCGCCTTTTCAAGCGGATTGTTTGTTTATTAAAAATGGTTTTTGTTCCAGGCTGCATTCGGACATTTTAGGGCCCGCTTCAATGGTCTTTCATTTCCACAAAAGGATCCTCCTCGAGCCGCCAAGATGGCGTCCAAAAGCGCCTTGTGTGTTCTGGCGCTCAATATTTACGACCCATTGAAATTAGAAAAGTTGAGCTTCTCTCGTTGCTTTTAATATTAAAACATTTGCCCACGCCCTCGCACGCATTTATAATATATTCTTCTAATAAGGATGTCATTACGAGTGTCATTTACGATTGAATTTTCGAGGCCCTCCTCTTAATGCAAAGATGCGCTCGCAGGGGGTGCGGGCGCAGGACCCCTCGCCCACCCCCAGCACCTTTTTTTCTTCACTCAGCTCCTTTTGTGCCGTAATAACACAATGAGTGAAAACCAAACTTTAATGTTTACTTTTAGTACCTAGGAAAGACACGCGTTTAACACGGGCCGTAATTAAAACGGAAAAGAGTTATATTCGATGCAGATTTGCGGCAACGGCTTTTAATAACACGCGAGGACGTCAAGGGGACAGAAGGGGAAATCCCCTTGCTGGAGAGGCCGTAAGAAGGGAGCAGTCTTGCAGCGTTGACAGAGGAAGAAAAAAACTGCTTGGGTCTTTAAACTCGAGCAGGAGAAAACGGTATTCTGGGAAAACGTAATCGGATAACATTCGAGAAAAAATTATTCGGGAATTTTGGAATGTGGGAATGTAGAGAGAATTAAATTTAGGATGAAACATGTCCTCCATGATGATTCGGTCCATAATTTCTATTACATGGTTTTCCATAATAATTTCCTTCCAATAAAGTTTTTAGAATCATTGGAAATTAAGTTATCAATTTCAATTTACAATTTCATTCAATTTTCAATGCATGTCATTAAAACCTTTTGATTTTCTCACTTTTGAAAGGTCATTGAATTAGCATTGGTATCATTTATTTTGACCATTAATTTCTGGTACATGGTAATCCGTAATAATTTCATGACAGTAAAGTTTTTAGAATCATTCGACGTTAAGCAGCCTATCAGAGGTTTATGCAATCAATTTATTATAAATTGGGTTTCTAAATCTGAACATAAAATCCGTCCAAAATAGCATTATCATTTTTTTTATAAAAACGTTTTAAATTTACCAAAAGGTGTTTATTCATAAAAATAACTAAAGTCCTTTAAAAGTCAATACTTTTACATTACCATTTGCTGTAGGCACCATGTAAAACAACGGTTTCGATTTTCAAACTTTATGCAAATGTCTTATGAAAACAAAATTCAGCGGAAGAAATAACTCCGTCACATTTTATGCAATTTATGCGATCGAAAGAACTTAATAATAAAGAACCTATAAAGGAATTTACTGAAAGAAGTTAAAAACATGTATGTGTACTTTTTTCAATGAAAGTGATGACAATTTTTTTTAGTTTTGAGTATAACTTGAAAATAAGTTGACCGGTCAACATAGCCAGGTCTTATTTAACAAAAACGTTTATTTACATTGATGTTTACACGATTTTATGAAGTGAAATTGTATGACTTCCAGCAAAAGCTGTTTTAAGTAAAGGTATACATTTAGGAACGACACTTTTTAATTGGTTTAATTTAAAAAAGACTAATTAGCGGAATTAAAACAGATACTGTTTAGATGGAGAAACCACCTGGGACATTTGCGAAAAATAAAACAGACACATTTCAGTGGTTCCAATAATTGTGGAAATTTTTTTTGTGTGCTAATTCACTGACATTCAAAACCCCGCTTTCGAATAACCAAAACAGAACCCGTGGAACACCCTCGCGCCGCGGTGCATTATGGGAAATAAAACGCTTCGCACGCGAGCGACGCCAAGCGGTCACGGTGCGAATTTACAAAGCAGCCGCTTTTTGGCGAATTCCACGATCAGATTTTGCTAATCGACTGAGCCTCCAAACTGGTTCTAATCGGCCCCCAAAAAAAGCTCCTAAGAAGTAGAGATTTCAATGCGTTTTCGCAACAATCGCCACGCAGCCAACCCATTTGGGATCGTTTTTTTATACCTCTTCTCGAAAAATATATATTAAATTCTGTCCACTGATCCAATTGAACGGGTGCAAATTTTCCAGTCATTATGAATCGCGCTTTGAAGTCCGCCGCTGAGAAAGAAAAAGATGGCGGCTAGTACGACTCCATTTCAATTGTACTCACACCTCCCCCCCCTGCCCCGGCCCCCTTCTTACTTTTCAGAAAGTATTATGCTCGCATTATGATATTAAAGGCCTTTGACTGAAGCACGATTATTGCAACCTAATATCCATAGAGAGCAATAACTGGCGGCGGCCATCTTGGAGCGCATTGTTACATTCGGAGGCATGATTTCCAGCTCGTTTTCACGTGAGCATGGGCCAGGGGTGGGGGTGGGAGGCGGGGAGCGATTTTTTCGGTTTTCGCCAGTTTTCAATTGCTTTTCACGCTCGCAACCCCCTCTATTGTGGCCTTCCTGAGGTGCCACAAAAAACCGTAATTGATTCAAACAGAAAATCGCGTAACCCGGTATGTTTATTTTTTGTGCGCATGTCGGCACCCTCAAAAGAGTTACGTGATATGGCGCCGGGGAAAAAAAATCGCCAAAAATCATGAAGAAATCAAATTGGTGGCCACAAAAGGAGCCAAATAAGCTGTCAGACGAGACACCCGCGCAACGGTGGCGCCACCTGAGCCGCAGAAGCGAAGCGGGCACTTATGCCAAAGAACTACTTTTTTATTGCAATGGGCGAATTTGGGGATGTCCCTTTCTATATAAGCTGAAGATGGCTGGACGACACAGAAGTGGAAACGTTGAATAAGGTTATGCACTGTATTTATGGGTTTTATGCCATAGGCCTACTGACCATGCACATGACCATTAGATTAATCCTTCATACATGGCCGCACATAAAACATTTGTAATATGACTTTTAAAATAATTAGATACGGATATATTAATATAAAAAAATCAATTCAAGGTGTGTGTACATGGAGACATGTACATGTATGATCATATCCATTGGTAATTTAACATGTATGGATATATCACCATATACAACAATACATATACGTGGGCATATATTGTGATATGAACCTACATATATGGTGTTATACATGTCATAACTGACCATATATTGACACCGCCATACATGGCAACTTTAGATAAAGCGAATATAAGCTACACGTATGACTCCATAATTGGTCACATATGGAAATTGTGTTAGATGGCTTAATAAACCATATATGGCACCATGTCTATGTGCCTTACAATAATTACATATGGATATATGAACAATGCGGTTCATAAATAAGAATGTCACAAGGTGTATGGATATGTATGGGCATATTTAAGTAGTATATGGATATGTATGGGCATATTTAAGTAGTATATGGATATTCGTTTTCATTTGCATTGGAATAAATCCCCATTTGTGGCCAATTTAGGGTCCAATTATACATGGAATAAGTTATATTTCACGCCAATTTTGACCCATATTTAACTTTTCCACAAGGGCTGCGCCTGCTGCTTGTAAAAACTTCTTACCTAAAGTTCTCTAGTTTGTCACTACTGTTTTTATAATAAAATATTGCAGAAGAAGTCCATTTCACCATTTGAATTTTGAGGAAAACAAACACTGTAGTTTTTGTTATGTCGGCATGCTTGATCCATTGTTAATTTTGTGAATTTAGCATCGAAAACGAGACAAGTTGGTGAATTGGACATTGTGCCCCTGATGCGTTTTGTCCCACAGACACTTCTGATTGTGGATAGCAATTGCAACTATCGCATGAAAACGCTGCCTTGCCTTTCCCTCTCATCAATCGGGGAACAAATTGAAATCAGCTTAAGGTTACCAGTGATCGATCCCCTCGACCTCTTATTTTCCCCCTATCAACTTTTTTGTTGACTGGTTATTGTTTGGTTCGGGGCTTTTCTTTACTTCGATCTTTTACCTCTTTTGTTGCTTACCGGCATTTTCCATTGTGGGGCGCTTTTGTCACCGGCAAATGCTTTCTTTTTCCTGAAGATTATCAGTTTTTTTACATCAAGGGGTGAATGGGAAGAGGTTGTTTGGACCGTGGTGTGACGGTTTGGGCTACCATCCCTCGATTCACGATATGTATTTCTGCGAGACGTCATATAAGATGCCAGTGAAGTAAGATGACAAGGAGTGCATTGTTACGTCAACATGAAAGACCATGTAGCAGACGTCTGCATCAAGTTACAGAAGTGTATCATATCAGGACATTCACCATCGGGCTGAGTACTGACAGAAACGTACCACGAGCAAACTAGTTGCTGCATATCGCAGAGCATTTGGTCATTCAAGTGTAGAAACATTACTTCTGGAAAACTTCTGGTTGCATAAGATTCTCTCGGAGACCAAATATGGTTGCACAAGATGCTTTTGGAGACCAAAGATGGTTGCACATGATGGCCTTAGACACCATAGATAGCTGCACAAGATACTCTTGAATCAGATTTTGGATCAAAAAGCACCTTTGATCCTTACTTTGACCTTTCACAGCTATCTCTACCAATCATTCACATCTAACAACGACACAATCTTACTCTTGAGAGCAGACTCGAAAATGACATTTTCTCATAAAGGTTTCTATCAGAGTCCAAATCAATGAAGAATAAAGGAGGTTATTCTACCTGGCTTGCAAGACATCGTTGGCGTGCACTCGCTCTTTGATGATGGATCCATCGCTTCTGGAGTTGGGATGACTAGATGAGATTGGCATGCCAGTGTTGGGAGACAAAATGGCGGTGGCTGAGTGGCCGTGATGGTTGAGGGCCATGAAGGGCAAGGGGTTGATATGCGTGGGAGGATGGTTGTAGCCGTTGGCCAACTGCGGCGATTTCTCCATTCGCAATTCACCTACAGAAATCGAAAATTGCAGCCAATTAAGGTGAATTCTAAATCACACCATATTCACCGACAAATTGTTTACAGTAACAAGAGTCAAAAAAACTGAAGCCCAAAGTGAAAGGCACTGAAACCTTGTGAGATCTTGCAAGCGAGCAAGTTAAAGAATAAAAAAGGATATATTTGTGCAAAAAATGGACAAATAAAATCTCTGATGAACGTGCTTCATTGATCGTTATATTCGTAAATTATAATAAAGTAAATGTATTTTCAAGACATTTTCAAGACTACATAAGATGGCAAGGATAAATAAGACGTAGCGATCTATTTCCTCATAACAACAGAAAATGAAGAGCTGAAATTTAAGTGTCTAAGTGCCAAGTGTATATTGGTGAGGTAATCAAGAAATGTTCCAAAAACCCTTATGTAATAAAGTTTAATTAATGATTTGTATTTAGCATGGAGGAACTAAAATCATTATCTGTTGCACTTTTAAAAATTATCCTGTTAATTATTGTTAGGTTTGCATCATATATCATTTTGCATTTTTTGGCGCTTGGGCCCGCTTAAATTTCAACTCTTCAAAGTATGCCAAAATATCTTTGAACATGAACATGGACTTCATTCGCGAGAAGCTATAAGCATTTTAGAATCATGGGTTTGGAAGGGTTGGATTAAAAGTTCTGGCAATCTTGGGTGGATCAATACATGTTGATACCAATATTAATAATGCAGTTATAGCTTTGAAATATGTTTAATATTAAATTAGACAAAATGAAATCAAAAAGCCAAAAAAGACAAAATTTAAAAAGGACAAAAATTTCGGGTTTCTCAGTTCCTACCTTAAAGTCTTTGTCATTCAAAATAATGAGGATACTGACGGCAGCAAAAGACATTGACTCAAGAATTAGTCTTACAGAAAGGCCTACCTGAAGCCGAAAAAGAATCGAGCAAAGAAAAATTGACAGAATCTAACCCAAGAATGCTTTAGTCAGATAGAACTTTTGCCTTTCCCAAGATCCCAATTTGAGATGAAAAGATAAAGAGAGCTCTAGCGCACAGTTCAAGGTGTAGCCTAGTAATCGCTCAGAATGGAAAAAAATGAAAGTGATAAGGATTTAAGGCGTGCATTAGGAGCAAGTGTGGTCACATTGGGCAAGTCCTTGGAAAGATCTAACAATTAGAAAAATCAAGAAAACGTGTGCCTGGTTGTCATGAGATTACCGAGTGCTGAGCAAGCCCACAGGAGAACAGGCAGTGGTCATTGTTGACCTTTGATATTGCATTTTAAAACCATATTCACTGTCAACCTTTTCTTTGAGATAGTTTATTTGATGAAAAAAGCATTCGGTATTAATGCATTAATGTTGTAACTAACTAGTATTATCGATGTTTTCGTCTCAAAACCAATTTCAGAACTGCCTAAGACGTATTTTCGAAAAAATATTCACTTAGGCTGCTCCCCTTAGGTCTAAATATTTAGAGAGATTTTTAAACCAACTGATTTCAATATCTGATGCCTACTGATTCAAAGTTGTAGAAAATACATGTAATGTTAATCAGTTCACATTATTATAATTACGATAACTACTCTAGGCATAACAGGATTGTAAAATGCCAATTATTGAACATTTTGGAAAAGGTAAAGGCTAATGAGGTCGGTCATCTTGTGGTCATTAAGATGATGATCAAAAATTGTACATAAGGTGATTCAAAGATTGACCAAAAAAACTCGTATTCGAGGTTGCTTCCTCAATTTTCATCTTTTGCCATTCTAATTTCTAATTGGAATTTCAAAATGTACATCTTCATCCAGCGTCTGAATATTTTTAGTCGTATTTAGGACATTTTAATTTTTTTACGAGGCATCTTCTTATTATCAGCAGCCTTATTTGCATATGCGGGGTCGAGTTTAATTTCTCACAGTCTCGGCATCGAAAAAAGGCAATCATAAATATGAAAAGTGAAGGAAGGTTTTTTTTATTTGACCGAATATTTTGGTCAATTATAGGTCTCGGAGCCTGATGAATCACGTAATAAGCTGTTATGTCGGGAGATGTTCTGACATGCCATAAAAATGCAAATTAGGGTAAAACCATTTCAACGAGCAAATTTAGGAACTCGAGAGAAGAAAATTAATAAACACGAAATGCCAAAACGCACCAGCGTTTAATATTGCCGAAAGATATATGCGGTTATAAATCTGATATGAAACCAAATCAGAAAAGGAGAAAAAAAATCTACGGAAAAAACGTCCAGCCTCCATTTCAGACACTATAGGACGAAATTAGATTGGATTTTTGCCCCCTCCCCCCATTTTTTGAAATTACGATAGGTTTACTGCCAATTTTATTTAAACGTCACCTGCAGGCATCCAGAAAAATTTCCAGACGAATTTGCAGTAAATATAATTTTTTTGGCGAAATTAAGGGAATTTTTGACTGATGAATACGAAATTTAATTTGGCTCAATCAATACAGATTAAAAATATAACACTGCTCAGCTTTACCGTTATTAAACAAAAGGAATTAGATTTGATTGAATAAAAAAGCTGCACATATTAAATTACTTGAGTAGAGTCTTAAAAACAAGAGCAAGTCTAAAATAAAATTATCATGGAAAATTAAAAGTGGCTAAAGGAAATTCGTAAACAAAAAAATCAGAAAATTGAGGAATTTAATTGAAATATTTGTGATTCTTGAACTCATGTCGATCCTACATTTTGCAGTCGCGAAACATCCTTCTTGGGACGATAAAAGGTTGACAGTTTCGCGAAAAAAATGAAATAATAAAATGCGTAATTTATCGAGATATTAATTATTCATTAGTTTCATGAATCATATTTAATTGTCTTCCCCAGGCTACACCTGTAACTATGACAACCAGGGGGCTCTCACCTGTGATTAGTGGGAAGAGCATCATGGGATCAATACTGCCCTGGAGGCCTTTCAGCAGATGAGCTAAAAATAATAACAATATAATAAATGCAAAATTCCAAAATCACAAAAATTGAAACATGAAATTGGGGAT